>JAFISE010000096.1:0-67879 GCA_022560025.1 Stagonosporopsis chrysanthemi
CCCCCCCCCCCCCCCCCCCCCCCCCCCCCCCCCCCCCCCCCCCCCCCCCCCCCCCCCCCCCCCCCCCCCCCCCCCCCCCCCCCCCCCCCCCCCCCCCCCCACCCCCCCCCCACCCCCCCCCCCCCCCCCCCCCCCCCCCCCCCCCCAACAACCCCAGCTCACGAATCAAACACCGCACCATACGCCGCAACCCCCGCCTCCTTACACGCCGCGACCACCTCCCGCGTCACCCGCGGATTGCTCACCACCATGACCGCCTCCACACCCTCCCGCACCGCCACCTCGCGCGCCTCGCCCGCCACATCCGGCCGCCCCGCCGCACTATCAAACACGACCGCCTGCCCATCCACGCCCCGAATCGCAGCAAGCACGAACTCCCACTGCGCCGCGCCCGGCCCCGCCACGCACCACAGCACCCGTACCCGCACCCGCCCCGCCTGCACCGCGGGCGACGCGAGCAAGCTCAGCACCGGCCCGATGCCCGCCCCCGTTGCAACCAGCAGGAGCGAGGCGAACAGCGGCGCGCACGCGAGGAAGTTCTGCGCCGGGGGGTCGCGCAGCCACAGCCGCGACGGCGGGGCCGCCATCAGCGCCGAGGTCCAGTCGCCGGCGCGCGAGACGAGCAAGTGCGCTGCGCCGCCCGGCTGCGGGATGCTGGCGAAGGCGTGCCATTCCGTCAGCGGCGAGGTGGAGACGCGCACCGTGGCTGTGTGCGGCATGTGGGCCGAGGGGAAGGAGAGGGAGACTTCGCGCGCGGAGAGCGGCGTGATGCTGATGGGGACGCGGCGGATGCGCAGCCAGGGGAGCACCAGGAGGAGCGTGCTGCATGTCAGGAGCCAGAGGGAGGGGTGCGTGTAGAGAGGGGGAGGGTGGGTGTCTGGGACGAGGGGGAGGGTGCTGATGCCGGCGTGGATCCAGAGGACGAGCAGCGCGGCCCAGCCGCCGAAGCGGTGTGTGGTTTCGAAGGCGTTGTGGCAGCGGGTGCGAAGGCGGGGGACCGCTGTGATGCAGATTGCGAGGATGAGGAGCAGAGTGGTGTACGCGGTGGTGATGTCGACGTACAGGAGCGGTGTCATGCTGTGCCGCGCTGCGAAGTCGAGGACTCGTACCGTGTTGAGCGCAGCAAAGGCCATGTACCACGCCAGCCCTGACACTGCGCAGCCAACATGCACGCCGCCGTAGTGATGGAGGTCGCCGATCACGGTACGCAGCGCGAGGGGCAGCGTGAGAGGCAGCTTGGAGACCACGGTGAAGCCCAGGTTGATCACCTCTTCCTGGCGCATCAGCACAGCAGCCAGGATGTTGGCCGCGGTGGCAGTTAGGGGCGTCTCCACTGCCGAGCTGGACTGTACTTGGAAGACCAAAGCCGCCAAATTGACCGCGACGATGACGGAGCCCAGAACTCGATACGCCGTCAGCCAGCGGAGACTGAAGCGCATCCACCGCCCGGGTGGTGCTCGCTTTTGTGGTAGGCCTCGCTCCTCGTCCACTGCCGCGGCCGGTGGCGGCGCCAGAGCTTTTGAGCTGGTCTGATATGTCACATTCGATGAGTCCAGATCGTCGTCACACTTCTTGTCCATGGAGGTCGATGACGGGCCGCCACTGTCGTGCCGTGCATGCGTGTCTTTGGAGCGGACTGGCTGCTCACCGTGTATATCCATGTTGCCGCCATGGTCAGCCTGGCTGGGTCTGCGTTCGTTGCACTCTCGAGCGGCTTCCTGGATGTATGCGTCCATTGTGAGAGGCTGTGCGGGGATATAACAAGCGGTTCGGATTGGAATGATCAAGTGAAAGTGCAAAGGCTTCTCGCTGTCAAAGCTGAGAGCTGCAGATACACTGGATTCTAGATTCAAGACAGGCCTTGAATAAACAATACGCAGTTGGACTGGAGGGGTCGGGCTAT
Organism: Stagonosporopsis chrysanthemi; assembly: GCA_022560025.1. NCBI lineage: Eukaryota > Fungi > Ascomycota > Dothideomycetes > Pleosporales > Didymellaceae > Stagonosporopsis > Stagonosporopsis chrysanthemi. The sequence continues at coordinate 1,904 of JAFISE010000096.1, forward strand.
TGGGTGGGAATTCATAGGCTAGCCCATTGAAGAGGCTCGACGTATCGACAGTATCGTGACTACACAATGCCCAGCAACACCTTGTCGACGCACAGTGCTGACACTTGATGCGCCCCACCATGACCTACTGTGAGCACGTTACAGTCGCCATGTGGTGTCGGCACTGCACGTGCTGTGGTAAAGAAAGGGCCAGCCTGAGGTGAAGGTAACGGCCAGGCAGCGTTGCGGTAATCGCGCGCTACCGTAACTCTGACGTGCCATGGCTCTCTCCACGTGCCGCCGCATACGCTGATACCGTAAACAGTTCTGGCGGGCAGGCGGCGAGCTAACGAACGTAGATAAGATGAACACTGACGCACGCCGAAGCAACCCGCGCCTAGAGAGTGCCGAGAAAGCGGACAACCTCCTCGACGACCTTCTCAGGCTGCTCTTGCTGCGGCCAGTGGCCAGCGCCGTCGACGAACCTCGTGCCTCGGAAATCAGAGCACGACTTGGGGAAGTCCTCGACCGCCCCGGGTTCCTGATAGTTGCCCCAGTCCTGCTTCCCGGAAATGAAGGTGCTGGGACACTCAATCTTCCTGCCCGCAAAGACCTCCAGATCGCTCTTCTTGGCTGGATCCGTCGACGTGCGGTAGAAGTTGAGGCCGCCCTGGAAGCCTGTGCGCGACCACTCCTGGACGTACACGGCGAGGTCCTCGTCAGACATCCATCTCGTAGTCGCGGATGCGTCTTCGGTCTTCATCATGGCGGCGATTGTGTCTGGCATCGATTTGGCGAGCGGCATGATGTAGTAGTGGGGCATCTTCGCCAGTTCTTCTGCGGACCACGCTTTGAGTGCTGAAGGGTTGTTGTTGCTCCAGGCGGCGGACTTGACGTGCAGATAGCCTCGTAGATACGCCTGCATGCCCTGAGGAGGATTGTCCCAGTGCGACGCAGCTTCCTTCGTGCTGTTGTACCACTTGTAGTGTTTCCTTGGTTCTGGGAGCTTGGCGAGCTCTGCCTGTATGTCGAGCGGAGGAGCGGGCGGCTCTGCTCCATTGCGTAGATTGAACGGCAGCGCTGCTGGCGCTTTAAACGGATGGCTCATCATGATGCAGCTCTTGAAGAGGTCTGGGCGAATGAGAGCACACAAGCTCGCAGTGACGGCGCCAAAGTCGTGTCCGACGATGCACCTGACTTGGTCGTAGCCCAGAGCATGGACAAGGGCAACCACGTCGCGGACAATCGTAGTCAGCGTGAATTGCGACATGTCGGTGTCATCGAAAGGCGAGGTGTCCCAGCCCGTGGTACGTCCGTATCCTCGCTGGTCGAAAGCTACCATATAGTAGCCTGCGCTAGCTAGAGGGCCCATGATCTTCCTCCAGGAAAAGGCGAGCTCGGGGTATCCATGGGTGAGCACGATGAGAGGCCGGTCACGCTGGGGAGAGTGTCCGGCCTCCAAGATGTGGAAGGTAAGGCCATTTGACGGGCAGTGCACATAGTTCTCGGTAACGCCTGAGGGAAGTGGCAGTGGTGGGAGGTCGGAAGAGGCTGGCATGTTGTATGTGATTGATTTGGTGCCTTGATTGTCCGTTGTGTGTATTGTCAACATATGTTTCTTTCACCTTGCAGAAGCAACAATGGATGTCTTCACGTCTAGACCTGCTCAGGACGTTCGCGCCACGATGTGAGGCTTGCGTGTGCGGGGATGTGCATCGGCTATGTATCCGCCGAGCCTCGGAAAAGCTTAAGTGGATGTAGCATGTACACAATACAGAAGTAGGTCATGTTTACAAGGTCGCATTGTGTGCATTTCGTCACAATGATAAGGTTAGTGGCAAGATTAACTATCAGCGTGATGCTTGGGACGCGAAGAGAGGTTGGTTGCACGCGGCCAAAGATGTCGTACTGACCTTCCAAATAGATGCGAAGATGCAATTTCTCAACACCAACTAAGCCACAAGACGATCTGTCAAGGCTCAGTCACGACTCCGTCAAGCGTGCCTGTAAAACTGGATCAGAACTGGATTTGCAGGAGGGAGTACGTCATGAAGACTAGGCCCGCCTTAGCGAGTCCACTCACGGCGTCGGCGGTTCTGGCAGATCAGAGCGGGTCGCTGTGGTTCGCTGCAGCTTGCGCATCAGGGTCCGAGTGCTGGCACGTCGCCGACGGTTTTTGAGGCTTGATCCTTGCTGCAAGTGAGTGAGTTGTAGATGGTGCAAGCGGTCGAATCAGAGAGAGGACGCAGTTGACGTTCAAGACGCGCTGTCGATGGAACGTGTCTGGTCATGCCAAAATCGAGGTCTAGCAGTTTCGAGCTCGAGCTCGAGCTCAAGCTCAAGCTCAAAGTGGCTGCAGCGGAGTCCCCGATGCCTGCACAGGCAGACGCTGGCACGGCCACTGAATCGTGAACACGCCTGTTTGGATGAGACGATGCGTTGTTTGAGCTTGTTTCCACAGTCGCAGCGAATCCCTCGTGCGCAGCTGTTTGAGGGCTGCATCGTCGTGGGGCCAAGGCCTCACGGCCCTGCGCTCTAGACAATTAGCGGACTCGGACGGGCGACGATCAAAGGATCTCGCGGCCGCATTCTGCCAACTAAATAGACAACCGGCCCCCGGCGCAGGCTCGACGTCCTTCACAAGGCCCCAGCCGACCGACGCTCCCTCCGTCCCCTGCCGCCGTGCCACTGCAGTCTGCTTGTGCGCTGGCCTGACACTCTCTCGCCCTAGCTCTCCTGCTGGACCGCGCGCATACGTCACTGCGCGCAGAACTCCAGTCCTCGCAGCATTCCAGACAGGCCATGCAGCGCAGTCGCGCCTGCCGGTAATTTCTAATTTCTAGTCAGCCACCCGCCGCCATGTTCTCCAGACGCAGGCGGGCAGCCTCCAATCCGGTAAGAGAGCGCCAGCAGGTCTTCTGATCGCCCCGATGCAGCCAGCCATGCTAACTGCCGCCCGCGATGCAGCCCCAGCGATCAGCACCGCCCAGTGCCTCCGCGTCGCTCGCGGCCACCAAGGCCTTTGTCAGGAACCAGGCCTCTGATGCTACCCTCTCCAACGCCGCCGCCGCCGCCGCTCTGCGCTCGCACACCACAAGCCCGACCCCTGTCGGCGAACTGGTAACCAAGCGCATGGTGCGCCGCGGCTCGACCTCGTCGCAGGGCAGCCAGCGACCGCAGGGCCTGCAGCGCCAGTCGAGCTCAGGCTCCATGACAGAGCGCTCCTTTCGCAATTCGTCGCCGAACGGAGCCAGCCCCCTCGTTCCGCCCGTTCCCGCCGTGCCGCAAAACGTCTCTGGCGGCGGCAGTGTCCATCGCCGCGCCTCCAGTCTCGAGCCCGTCCACCGCGTAGCATCGCCGTCCCAGCGAGGCCGAGGCAGAGGAGCCAGTCTCGACAGAGGCGCGGGGCCGTCCGCCAACCGGATACAACGCGTCGCAAGTCCACTGGCGCAGGTCTCAGAAGGACGCGACCCGCGCCAGTCAGTCAATTTCTCGCGCCCAATGTCGCCTGCCCTGACGACCACAAGCGGCGGGCCCTCGACCACAAGCGGCTGGTTTGGCGGGCCTGTCGTCAACCAGGAGGCAGTCCAGCGCATGGCGTCTGCGTCGCGGCCCAAGTCTTCAGGAGGCGCCAGCAACACCTACTCCAACAGCACAGCGCAGTCCGTGCAGAACGCAGCCAACCGTCCTGTGAGCACCCACTACGTGCAGCAAGGACAGGAGGGTACCCGCCTGGCCAGTGGCAGCATGCGCGCGAAGCCGTCCGGCACTGCTGTGCAGTCGAGGTCGTTCCTCCCCCCACGGACGCAATCCCCACGACCAGTAGACCCCAAGTCGCCCGACGCTGTCTACGACCCTTCGACCAGGACCTTCATCCACAAGCAGGATGCCATGAACATACACCGCGAACAGCACGAGCAGCTAGAGGAGCCCCCACAGCACTACGTGTCTCAGCACTACGTGTCTCAGCACCTCCAGTCTGCCACACCCGTGCAGTCTGGCCGCGGCCGCACACCCAGCCCTCTTCGGTATTCTGTCCAGCCAGAACAGTCGCCTCCTCGTTCAGTAGCACAGCCACTACTCCCCAAGCCCAGCGCTGCAGAGGCACGGAGATTTGAAGACCGTCCAACAACACCCCCGTCGTCACAGCCCAGCTCCGGCGCAACGATGGCAAGGCAGCACTCTGAGGACCTCGCCCAGGTCGACATCAAGCCGGTTGATTTTATTCCTATCGATATTGGCCGAGCCAACACAGGCCAAGCCGAGGCAGAACTGTCACCGCAGTTTGCGTCGAATCAGGACAGCTCATACCCACGTATCGAGACCGCCAAGACAGCAGCCAATGCCCCTGTCGCACAGGTTCAAGATAATGCCAGAACCGAAAGACAGGCTTCGCTCAGTCCAGCCCGCCACGCTACCTTCGCACCCAATACGAGCGTGCTCGCTGGCCTGAAACATGAGCCTCTGCCACGTTCGGTGTCGCCCGCCAAGTCTGCTTTGAAGTCGTCGCCCTCGGTGTCACGACGCAGCAACTCGCCCCTGGGACCGAGCGGACGTTACAGCAAGACAGCTTCAGTGAGTGGAGCGTCCGACACTGCATCTGAGAGCGGTCATGGGAAGAAGAAGAAGACGGTCCGTGTTAGCTTCGAGCAGGAGCCCACTATTGCAGGTCACGCTGCGTATGGAGACATGAGTACACCAGTCTCTCCCGCAGGCCCGACGCCGTCCAAGCTATTCCCGGCTGCTCAAGACGACTTCGAGGACTTTATGAAGCCCCGCCCAGCCTTGCCATCCTTCGGCAGCGTCCGTGACAAGACTCGACCGCGTGATGAGGATGAGGTACCCCAAAAAGTCACCGAGACCGTATCCACACCGATGTCTGCGTCGGTAGCGTCTGTGGGGGAGCCTGTGGAAGCTTCATCCGACCTCGGTCTCGGTCACATTGTTGCTCAAGACTTTGCGTCAAAGACCGAGGCTACCAGTGACCCTCTGCCACGTCAAGTTACGTCGATCGAAGGCAGTGGTTATGTGTCAGACTCGAACTACTCAACGGATGGCGAGTCCAGTGTTCGCAAGCATGCCGATCCAGCTTCGAATTCGCAATCGCAAACCCTGCCGGAGCCTGAGCCCAAATCTCCAACGAAGCCGGCGTCAGAGGAGCCGTCTGCATTGCCAACGATTTCCGAGCAGGTTGTCGAAGTGCCGAACATTGCCGTACTGCCCGCGACGCCGAGCCCGTTCCAGCATCCTGAACCAGAATTCCAGACCATGTCGGCACCCGGCGGCTGGACTGACGATGAGGAGCCACAGCCTGCGTTAGAATCTGCAACGACTACCCCGCAGGCTGCTGCGGCGGTGCCACAACCTGCAAAATCTGCGTATGGGCCCGTCCAGTTCGCCCCAATCGAAACTCCCGCTTCGTATCAGCGACAGCTGAACGAACAACCCAGCACTCCCAGACTCGCTGGCGACATTACCGATGACGATAGCAGTGTATACAGCGATGCGTACGAGGACATTTCTGATACCGATGGCGGCTTCGGCAGCATCAATGCAATCGTTGAGAGTCCAGTGATTGGCTCGAGTCCTGGACTGGCGGCGTCCAGGTGGGCTACCAACAGCAGCACTGAGAGCCCGATCCCTCATCCTAAGAGCAGCAGCTTGCCTCTCACGAAAGACCACCCAGTAGACACTTCTACATCTGATTGGGAAGCCGCAAGAGCACACTGGAGTGGCGTGAATCGACAGAGGGATCATGTTGACCTACCTGCTACACTTTCTCACACACAAGCTCAGACCGTTGCTGCTCGTGTATTACAAGCTCCTGTGCAAGAGGAAGATCTTCGAAAAGAGCGCAAGCCTGCGCTGCAGCCAACTCCGAAACCCGTCGCAGATCACACCCCTCGAGTGTCGATGTCAGAAGCACCAACCAGGATATCGACATCGTCTCAACCTTCGCAAACGCCACAAAAGCCTCTCAAATCCGCTCTTAAGAAGACTGCGCCTTCGCTGTCACCTGCGCAGGCACTTGGCTCTGGAGTGCCCCAGATGAGGACGAGCATGAGGAGTGGTGGACCCAGAGATTCATCATCAGGTCAATCACAGATGCGGACCACACTTCGCGGCAACGCAAGTCCTGGACCAAGAGCTGCACCTCAAATGCGCACCAGCATGCGTGGAGATGCCGCACCTGCAACCTCGATGGCTCTTGCTGCGTCTCGCCAGAGCGTACCTGCTGAAGCAAAGGCACCACGGGGTGCATTGCAGAAGAAGCATATTCCTGCTGCTGTAGCTGCTTCCCAGGCTCGACCACAGAGTCTCCCAGCTGCTGCTCCCAAGAAGACAGTGGTTGCACCAGCCCCCACCTACGACAGCGATTCTGATGCGTCGGCAAGTAGCTTTCAGCGAAGTCGTTCTCGTCGTGCTGGTGGCGGCGGCTTTTCCAGAACTTCTATGAGAGGCCCAGCCGCAGGCCCGACTCTGAGAGCTTCAGCACCAGCCCCGACCCAGGTCCGATCGATATCGCCGCCGAGAGCACCACAGCCCAACATCCGCCAGTCTATGCGGCCGTCTTCGCCTGAGCCTGTAAAGTCATCGCGATTCAGTATTAGGTCTTTGTCACCAGGAGGACGTTTCCGCAAAAAGGTAAAGGACGAACCGCCCGTCCCCGCGTTGCCGAAAACTACACTTGGCAAGCAGCCGAGGGAAAAAGCACCAGTTCCAGCTCCAGCTCCAGCTAAAAGCAGTGCTTTCAAGAGCCGCTTTGCTGACTCCAGTGACGAAGATGAAGATCGCCCAAGCCGGTTCAGGAGCCGATTTGCGGACTCTGACTCCGAGCCAGAGGCATATGAGCTGCCCCCTGGTCTCGCTCCTGTGCGCGGCATCCCCCGCAAGGCTGGTGAGGAGGACGGCGATTCGACAGATCTCGAAGAAGAGGTCGATGACGTGCGACCATCGAAAGCAGCAGTGAATGCTCCCGCCACTAATGGACATACCAACGGGACACCGACTACCCAGGGCGCCATATTGGCAACTGGTTCGCTGCGTGATAGTAAGCACGCTCCTTCCTCGCCAGCTACGAAAGAGAAGCGAGGTTTCTTCGGCATGGGCAAGAAGAAGAAGGCGCCTGCCACATCCGCGCCTACAACGACGCAACCTTCGCAAGTTGCACAGCCTCCATCACCAACATTAGACATCCCTCTGCCCCCACAATCGCGCAACCGTGAGCCTGGTGGGCCATTGACGCCTATCGGTGAAGACGATGACAAGGAGCTCGGGCTCCCTCCGCAGGCGATCACTGCGTCGCCACAGATCAAGCAGTCGCCTAAGTCCCCCAAGCTTCAGCGTCGGTCTACCCCTGAGTGGCCTCTTGCACCACCACCGCCGATCACTGGTGAAGAGCGTCCTATGAGCTCAGACGGCGTGGCCCGCAGACCTCGTTTTGGCAGGCGGCAGTCAAGCCAGTTCTCCGCAGCTACGTCACCCGTGCTTGACGCACAGGGCCGATCTGTGAGCTTCGGCAGATCGGGCAAGAAGAAGAAGTTCCAAGGCCTCAGGCGGGTCTTTGGAATCAACGACTAGAATGGGAGGTAGAGCTAATCTTATGCAGTACTACGCGGCAAGACTATCATCATGCCCGGGTACGCAAAAGCTCGTCTTTAACCAAGACCAATCACTCCGTCCGCTCATTTGTACGCGTCTCGGCTATTATGCGTGGATGCCATCGTCCGTCAGTCCACCAGGACCACAAGCTCTAGATTGCGGCCACTTTTACGATCTTGAATACCCTTTTCACACATACACTTATGCACATTTCCTATGCTGTTTCTTTTCGGTTGGAGTGGGTCTTGTCCAGGATTGCAAGAGATACCATTGGATGAGCAATATTGGCGCGGGCAGATGCATGCACTGTGATGCACCGCCCTCGCTTGGGACATGGGGTGTCTAAATGTTGGCGAGAATATGTGGAGGAAGGAACATGTACATAATTTCTAATCGAGATGTTTGGATCTAATGCTGTGCTGTGAAGGGGGGCCTCAGATGTGTTGAACAGCGAGCGTGAATGCATCTGGTACATCTTCGTTACACAGCGTGAGTGTCAATTCTATCCGATGTGGATGTTCCACTAACATCCATGCAGACTCACCGTCTTACAACAGCTTCACGCTCCCGCTTCCCCAGCGTTGTGCATCTGCGTTTACATTTGTTCCTCCAACGCATGCAATACCTGTCACGGGAGCTACATTGACCCGCTCGCCCACAGCTCTCACGTACGTCGTCCTATCATCCTGCCCAAAGACCTGCAACAGTCACGCCATAACGGGTACCGACACCACGCACACCAGCGACGGGTGGATTTTGTCCCCCCGTACCCCAGACATCTTAACATCCAGCACCCTCAACAACTCACCTCCCCGTCACCGCGCGTCGCACCGCCCGTCCTTCGCATCGTCCCCTTCGCCGCTCTCCGCTCTGCACTGCTCTTCGCCCCACACTCCCTGTCCTCCCCATTCGCTCCCCACGGCGTGCGTCCTCCGCTCGTCGTCCACAGCAGGTTCACAGCACGCGGTCAACAGCAGCAAGACACCACCGCCATCCATGCAGCAGCCGTGCAGCCCAGCCCAGCACAGTCAACACGTCGCCCCGGCTCCGACCGCAAGGCAAGCAGGCAGTCTAGGAGTTTGGGCATACATACCCCTCTCCCTGCCCAGCATCTGAACGTTTTTTTTTTGTTTCAGCACAGCGAGCTAGCCAAGCATTTCCTCGTGTGTCGTCTATCTTCTTTTCCGCCACCCTATTTTTTCTACGCTGCGCGGCTGGATATGTAGACGTAGTCCAACATAGCGCGTAGCGCTCTTTTTTATTACCACTCCCACAACCTCCCTCCCCCCTTTGTATCTTGTTTCCGCAACCTGCTGCGCCGCGCTGGTGGGCGTGCAGTCATGCAGACACACCCCAATGCTCGAGCCTTGACTTCCCATTCCGCAACCCGGGAATGGGTTGGCTGGGCAGATGGCTCCGCTCCGTTCGTCGTCTGGATGGAGCGATCTCGAGCATGTATACCGCGCCATAGCGCACCGCCCCTTCTTGTTTTCTCTTTACCCACCCGCCGCGGGCGCGACGATTGAACGCCGTGGTGGTTAAGCCTCACTATCCCCTTTATCTTCTTTCCGCAACCTTTTTGTGGGCCTGAGTCGGACTTGACTTATTAGACAGGCTCACACCTCAAAAAGTCGATCCGCAGTGTGTGTCCACGAGCATGGGAAGCGTACATCGTGGCATTTTTTTTGTTTCGTTTTTCATTTTGTTGTTTCCTTTCTGCAATCCACCGCCGCAGGTTGCACTTGCATTAGCTCGAACTCTGGCGTCGGTTGGCCTGTGTTGACGAAGCTTGATGGGTTGTTGGTGGAGAGTGCTCGCGTATGCGTCGGGGTCTGGTCCGGTTCCCTTTCACCATCTCGATAGTTGTCAGACGCTGAGCCAAGTCTCGGGTGCGCCAAACGGCCCTTACGCCACCTCAATACAGCACTGAAGATACAGTGGCTCACCCTTTCGCTCTGTGTCGGCTGCTGCCTGCTTCGACATGCAAACCGAATGCATACCAACTCCCGTTCGGGACCAAGGTGGACGACATACCATCCTGGAAATCCGGCTGACGCTGTTGCTGCGGGCTTTGATACTGGTGCCTTGTGCAAGAGGAGGGCGTCTGAAGGGATGCGGGGCTAAAGAGGTCGACAAAGCGGGCATTTCCTGGAAGAGATGGCTCGCACCTTCGTGCGAAGATGGAGGCTCCAGAAAGCCATCATGACAGGCGTGAAGGCGATCGACTCGGAAATCACACGGCAAGGATCAAGCAGGCTGTGGCACGATGCCTGCTTAGCGCCATCAATCAAGCGGTCATTCAGAACAAGCGTAGAAAGCACGATGCTCTTCAAGATGAAAACGCCGTGGACGTTGGTTCGTGCTAGGAGGTGTCCCTGAGTGACATGTTCCGGGAACTGTCGGTCCTTACGCAAGTCGTCGACAGCGAACGCTGAATGTGCGAGGTGCACGCTCGCTCTGTTCGCCAAGCAGTGCGTGCAATGTCAGCAATGCACCAGAGTCTCTCACAGCCACTGTACCAGGGACAAGACACAGCAGCCCCTTCAGATCAGAGAAGGGACTGTCTGTGACAATTCCGATACCCTCCTTGCGTGTCCGAAATGCAGTGACAATGGCAACGCGGATAGCAGCACTCAAGTCGCAGCAGTCAAGCTTAACGCTCCTGTCGATCTTGCTTCAGACAAGTAACGCTGTTCCGCAGTCCGCGTAACCACCCCCGAAGCTCTCGCGCTGTGGTCGACCCAACCAGCCCACTCGCTTTTGTTAAGGAGAACCAAAACCAGCCAAGCAGCAAATCAAGCAGGCCAGCCATGGCCCGGCATACAACCCCGGGCAGATAACGAACATACAACTCAGACGAGCAGAAGCGGACGAGAACAAGATGCTAGCCAGGCGCACCATACGAGGAGGATTAACACCGCATGCCTCGTCATCCTCATGAGCAGGAGACAATCGACGTCTGGGCGTGGTTGACCATTGAGTTGCAAGTGACGGCTGAAGGATCTGTACGCCTGATTCTTGCTGCTTGCCCAATACTTTTCGGCACAACGGAATCGTAGTGGAAGGATCTGCTGTTGTGCACTCACTGGCGCTCCGGACGTTTCAATTGTTTCTACTTCGCGTTGCGCGAAACAGGTGACATCCTACAGAGGCAGACACTCTCTCAATGACTGAGCCATCAACTTCTGACAGGATCTCCGACCAAGACCACCAGGAAAGGTCGTGCACGTGACGTTCTACCAGCGACGGATGTTGTAAAGCCACAGCTTCGAGACATGTGAGGAGAGTCTTTCTTACCTAGTCTAGAAGATGTTGACATCTTCCTCGTCATCGTAAGCTTGGATGTTGTTGCGCAGCTACATGCTCTGCCTCCTCATCGTCCTCATCGTCAGTGGTGATGGGCCTCTCGCTACTCCGTGCGCCTGCTGTTCAACTTCTGCTTGAGACCGCATTGACTCAGTCTCTGCACTGAGTGCGTTCTGGACACCTGTAGAGTCCTGTCTTACGCTCCGTTCATGATCGTGTTCATAGTAGAGGTGGCCATTCTCCAAGCTCTCGATCTCGCGTAGATCGATCCGACACTCCAACTCCCAAGTGTGCAACGCAGTGCGGTGGATTGTCTTTTCCTTTGTACTTTTTCATTGCCTCCTTGCATTTCATTTACCTCTCTCCGCATCACAAATCCGGTCTTGTGGGTATTGTGGGCACTGATGTGGCCATTGTGAGTATGGTCGTTGTGGTTTGTGTTCGCTCGGTGTCGTCAGCGCGTTCGTTGGTGTCTTTCTCGTTGTCGTTAGTCTACGTCCTTGAGGCCCACCGTGAGCGGTGCAGGCAGTGCAGACAGTCCGGCCACTCCAAGACCGATTGCCCGAACGAACAGGTCTGCAGCATTTGCGCCGAGCCTGGTCACACCAAGGCCGAGTGCACGGTTTGCAGGGCTTGCGGCTTGCCTGGTCATTCTCGATCGGAGTGTCCGACGGTTATCTGCCACAACTGCGGTGGGACCGGAGGGCTGAAGAAGTGAAAGGCACTTACACACAGCTTCGCTGGCGGGACCGTCTACTTGACTCAACAGTCGATGACAGAGATGGATATCAACACCCAGTTTTGGACTCCGCTTATCAAGTGGGCGGTCGCCGCAACCAAGGACGAACAAGCGGCAGATAACAATTTCGCCGAGAAAGCTCTTGGAGACCGCTGGCGCGAATTGCATGGAAAGCAGCAAGCCGGCTTCAAACGCTTTGTGGACCAAACGGTTACCGGAGGTTGCAGATCTCTACAAGCACCTCGAAGCTGTGGGCCGCCCGGTGATCAGCCATCCAGACGATTAGTGGATATCGTTAAAAGCAATGCTCTCGGTTTTGGGGTTAACCCCGTGGATGGCGACATCAAGGAAGCTGAGGCTCGCAAGAGTGCATGGATGGCAGCTAGCCTTCGTAAGAAGGCACAGCTTGCATGTCGTGCAGACCTGATGGACGAAACTGGCCTGGTAGAGCCATGTGTTATTTTCAACGGCGGTGAAATGCAGCTCTACTTTACTTTGCTGCGACACAGGAACATGATGGCTACCCGAAAGAAGCGGCGCAAGCTTCCGCAAGCTCCTGTGGAGCAATACAGCGATCCAGCGCAGGAAGGAGACGACCATGGCTCTTCAGAAGAGCCGAACAGCAAAGTCATAACAGAAAATCAGAAAAGAAAAAGCGTAACAGCAAAGTCATAACAACAGTCATACGGACCAGACAACATCAACAACTTTGGGAAGAGGACTCCACTTGGAAGATTGGGGGCCGCTTAACAAAGGAGCAAGGTCGTATGCAATCGATACTCGGTGCCGGAAATGCTAACCAGACCATTTCATGCTGGTCGGCAGGTGGCATAGCTCTGAGCAGGAATTAACACAGCGAAACATCGCTCTCACGTCTTCAACGTGCATGGATCCCATCCACAGGCCCTCTCCTACTCTTCCAATAACTTCCCCTTGACAAAGTCTACCTCCACTGCATTTCCACACACTAACCCACCCCTCTCATCCGTGTGTCTGATTGGCGTATCCAACACCCTGCTCCCATCCTTTGAATCCAGCGCCTCTCCACCCGCACACTCCACCAGCAGCGCAATGGGCGCTAACTCATACAGTCTCCTCAACTTCGCCGGGCTCTTCTCCGTCACTGGCGATGTGTAGATGCCATGCCCCTTGACCAGCGCATGGAACACATCCGGCACCAGCCCGCCGCTGTACCGGAGCGTGTACTTCTGCGCAATGAAATGGTTGATTAGCTGCAGATAGGCGGGAGTCTCGGCAGCACTACGCAGGTTTGCAGGCGCAAAGTAGCGCGTCTTGGATGTGTCGTTGTACTTGACGTTTGTGCGCAGGACTTCAATGTCCCCCGCGTCCGTCAACGCGGCCTCGAACACGCTCCCCTCTGTCTCTGGGAGGCGTAGTGCAACAACAGCAGTCGTGCGCGGCCCCAGCACGCCCAAAATCGAAGCCACCTGTTTCTCGTGCGGTGTCGATGTCGACGACACGGCGGACTCGCCGTCCCAGATTCCGATGATGGTGCCGACTGTCCAGTTCGGCCCGATGATGCTACTCCCATCCAGCGGGTCGAACGCGATGGTGTACTTCTCCCCGCTCTGTTCGGTTCCCCGATACGCTGGCATCTCAATGGGGTCCTCCTCACTGCTGGCTGTGGAGATGGAGGGGACTTTTGCAATTGCATCGCGGATCAAGTTTTCGGCCAGAACATCGACATTGAGTTGGTCGTCGCCGAATTGGTTTGCGCTGCCGGCCTGCGAGACGGAGGTTGTTCGTAGGGCTTGAGCGATGCTGGGGAGGGTACGGAGGAGCGCGGGTATCACGTCCTGGGCTAGTGCTGTGCGGTCGGGGTGGCCTGAGATCAGGGATTGGAGGTGGTCGTTCAGAGGGATGGGCGGAGTCATGGTGAAGGACTTTGCGGATAATTTGCTTGGTCTTCTCAAGCAGTGTTCAAAGTTCCCTTTGAGTGTGATTCAAGATTTGTTGTTTGGTTGTATGAGACATGGGCATTTGCAGACAGTCTGGCGTCATAGTGGGGTATCGATAAGGGCTTTTACTAGCGCGATGGATGGTGGAGACATTGTTCAGCCTCTTCAGCCTCATTCAGCCTTGCGGAAACTCGCCCCCTACGAAGAGCTTCACTGTCATGATTCGTGCGTTCTGCTCGTTAGTCTTCTTTGGTGGTGGTATGTCACGTGAGCAACGACAACTATATCGTGTTGAGCGACTTCGGATTCGACATGTTCGACATATGAACCTGAGAATGTAGATGATGCTAGATTACTGTGCTGGAGTCTGCACCACGCGCAATGTTCTTTTCAACGCGCACTGGAACAAGGAATTTTAACCCAGAAGGACTATTCTGTTGTCAGCTGTGTCAGTGTAGCCTCCAGGGGTGTCTCACCTTGCCACTGCCAGTCCTTCATGACACCTAGCCAATGCAGATTACCACGTACTGTATAGTCAATAGACCCCGACCTCGTGATCGTATCAACGCCCCTCTTAAACGCAGCGGATATCGGAAACGTGTTCATCTTGCGATTTGCCAATCTAGCTTGATTCACAGTTACGGGATAGCCTCCCGAGCTGGGCGAACAGGCTCCGGACCCGGTGCCGTAGTTCGCATTGTTCGTCGGGCTGATTCCCTCGCCTTGCGCGTGATCCTCAGACCCGCGTGATAGGCCGCGCGCGTGCCAGTAATCGTCCCGTCGTTTCCAAACCTCCTCGGTGATCTCCAGAGCGCGCTCGACGATGCCGGTGACGAGCCGCCTGGACATGGCTTTCCATCTGTCGCGCACGAATTGTCTGTCCTCCTCTTCGACGGCATCATTGCCGGCTATGATGAGTGGAAGGATGTGCACGATGATTGTGGGTGAGGAAAGTGGGATGGTCGCGAGGTAGATCAGGATCTTTTGCGCAAGTTCTCCGTAGGAGGTTAAGTTTGGGAGCTCTGGTACTGCCTGGTACAGGAGGCTCAGAATCGACCATCGATAAGCTTCAGCGGTCTGGATGGCGTCTGTCATCAACTGAGAATGATCTTCTATCGTTTCAAGGTCGACGGGAGGTGCCCAGTCCTCGATTTTGCGCTTCAGCTCAAGTGCTTGTGCGATAACAGCTGGCGAATTACGAGGCGCATTCTTGATTCTGACTTTGCATATCAGATCTGCGACATATCTCATGATAGGGAAGAACGAAGTCGCGTAGCCCATTAGAGGATCCAGTTTCGAAGTACTGAAATCTAAACGGCCGACAGTGGCAGCCACCAGACTCTCGGGGACTGGTGGGCACAGATCCAGGCATGTAAACCTCGCGATGACATCCATATAGGTCCAGGTATTGTAGAGAAATTCGAGTCGCGCCTCTTCCTGCTCTGTGTAAGCACCGGAAGTACGGTTCTCCAGCATCTGTTGGAGCAAAATGCCTGCGCCTGTAATATGGGTCATGCCGGTTGCTGCAGATTCGCTATCCCAGGTTTCGGCGAACCCCAAAGCCAATGTCGCCGCCAATGCCGCGTCCAAAGGAATCTCGCTCTTGCTAATACCGACTGATAGTAAATGCGCGCTAGTATGTAGGTGTCTTTGGCCGTCGACGCGTAGCTGAGGTTGTGCCTTGCTGGTATGAAAGCAAGTCAAAGCTGCGAGGGCATGATAAAGCGCCGGATATTGCTGTGCCATGGGCCAAATGACTGTTTTCCAAGGATTCCTCTCTGAATCGTCCTCGATGGATAGGTTGTGACACGTAGTCTTGAGAAAAAGCATGGCTGTCTTTTCCCTTTCATCCTCCGAAACCTGGGGATTTGCAGGTTCATCCTCGACAGATGCACCCAGAGACAACCCTAATTCCGCTGGCATGATCGGGGTGGCAGGTAAAGAATTGACATAATCTTCGAGAAAGTAATTGATGTTCCAGAACGGAGGCCCATAATCTTGTGCATACGACTGTGCATTCACTTCGGCCGAAAGCTGCCCCAGGCCTTGTAGCCGGAAGTCAGGATTGAGCAGATTGTCGGCTTGTAAGAATGGTGATGTATGAAGATCGACCTCTGGCATGTTCAACATCTCCAGCGACTGTGGTGTCGGCAGACTCCTTGTCATCAATATGTCTGGATTAAGAAAGCTCATGTCCATCATCTCAGCGGCATGTGATGGTCCGGTTGCTATGGTCTCAATTACGGGCTGATCTTTACTACCTGGATCGATGACTGGTGCAGCAGCCGCAGCGCCGCCCTGGGAGTTCTGGAATCCTCTACTGGCTGCTCTTGGCCTGTTCGCGGCGAACGTTACTTGCACTGGGCTCTTCATAATCGCACTGTTTCTCTTCGGCTCTCTTGCTGTCTTGAATCTGACATCCATCCTGTAGCCACCGCACTCTATGCGGCGGCGAGTACACTGGTCACATGTCGGTTTTGTTTCATCGCACTTCACCCTCCGTGACTTGCATGTCACGCATCCTGGAAGTTTAACAGTCAGTCCATGTTGATAATGATGCAGTCCAAGCACTGATTTGGCTGGCAATAAGAACAGACGAAGACGAACATGCCATTGCGACTCTTGGAGAACCTGTGCTTCGAGTCTTCAGCACGACCTGTGACTTTCGGCAACAGTGTCCGAGGTGGTGGTTGTTCGTGGTTAACCTCGGTCGGTGAAGGCGCCATGAGAACCCGGCAAGAAAAATCCAAGTCTGTAGCAAAAAGGGAACACCTTCCGGGACCACGCAGTAGAAAAGGTCTTCAAGGACTGTAATTGTCTATATTGGTGTTATCTTCAGTTGCTAGTTAGTCCACAGACAAGACCCCGCATCCGAGAACGGCAAACTAAACCAGTCCCACGTGATGACTCGTGGCTGTAAATGACCCGTTCCTCGTCAGTAAGATTTGGCTGAGACTCTTTGCTACTGCACATGATGTATACGTGAGTGCCATAGAAGACAACGAGGAGAAGTCCTATGCCACTTGTCCATCCAATCATGGGTGAGGACCATTTCTAAGCACACGCTAACAGGCGTGCAGAGCTCCCGCTTTTCCAGAGATTTGTCTAGACCCCGTGCTGGAATAACACAATTGTCTCACTGCCGTTTACTGTTGGTGTCTTGGCAGTGAGGCAGTCAGTAGTATCGAAATTGTTGTGATGTTGTACACCTGGTTCGGAGGCAAGAGCAGCCGAAGGGCTATCGGTAAACAGTCGCCGGGTGGTTGCGTCACCGCTGCTCATTAGGTCACAGCGGTCATTCCTACCAGAGACTGACAGCTTTGTTGCAAATACTCGGCCAAAGTCGTTCTCTTACAAACGTCGAGCACAGGTCTCCGACATGCCACTAATGTCGGGAGCTCCGCGGCTCAGCCAAGCGCAGCCCTTGTGCTGTGTCGAGGCGACAGCGGCCAGATATTTTGTGCACCAATCAGCAAGAGCTGGGAGCGAGAACGAGTACTATCTCTAAGCGACGCGGCCAACACGGCATGGACTAACCCAAGCGGACGACAGATGTGCGGGAACGATTCATCATTGTGTATTGGATTGAAAAGCGGTGCAGTCCCCAGGATGTTTCCCATGTTTCGCTGGCTACAGGATCTATCATTGTCAGATCTCATCCCAGATCTTGCAGCCCCGGTTCATCTTGAACGCCCCCAGCCCGGCTGCCTGCCATGGGGTTCAAACGTCTTTCAACGCTCGCTATACTTGCTGGCCTTACTACACTAGCGCTTGCAGCGACGGGAGATGAGAAGCCCAAGGGAGACTTTGGACGCTGCACAGAAGTTTCCCCTCGGTGTCCTGCCGTCGCAACAACATATGGTTACTACCCAATCTTGAGCGTCAACGCTTTCTTTGCCGCTCTCTACGCACTCTGCTGCCTTGCCTCCCTCGCCATCGGTATTTGGTCAAAAACATGGACGTACACGATTGCTTTGGCTGGTGGAACGCTTCTCGAAGCAGCTGGCTATGGAGGACGCATCATGATGAACGACAACCCCTGGAGTGAATCTGGCTTCCGTCTGCAGATTGTCTGCCTCGTTCTCGGCCCATCCCTGATCGCTGCCTCCATCTACCTCACCCTCAAGCACTTCGTGCTCTACTGTGGATCACAACACTCCCTACTCAAGCCGCGTCTATATCCCTGGGTCTTTATCGGCTGTGATATTGGATCAATCGTCTTGCAGGCTTGTGGTGGAGGTGTCGCCGCAGCAGGCGCAGACGGCAATCTGTCGCTACTCAACGCCGGAAACAACCTTATCGTCGCGGGTATCGCCTTCCAAGTCGCAACTATGGCTGCTTGTGGATTGCTTGTTCTCATCTACATCTTCCGATACCGCAAGGCTGCCAAATCGACTGGTCAGCTGCACGAGAAGAGCAACTACCAGCTCAGCAAGGAACAAGGCACTGTCTCGCTTGGCAAAATCAAGCTGTTCGCAGCCGTTATCTCTCTGGCCTACTTCACTGTGCTTATTCGATGCATATATCGTCTTCCCGAGATGGCTGGTGGTTGGGGCAATCCTCTGATGCGTAACGAGAAGGAGTTTTTGCTGCTCGATGGAATGTCAGTCAACTTCACCATGAAACTGTTTCGTCACTCTGCTGACTCTTGTAGGATGATTGGCATTGCTTGCGTTTGCCTAACCGTCTTCCATCCCGCTTTCTTCTTCCCTCCTTTCGCCGCTTTTCGTCACAGCAAGAGGCGTACCGATTCCGAGTCGACTTAGGATCTTGAGGATCATGCGTTTACTTAATCTATAACCTTTCCACTTTAGACGCGGTTAAGCGAGCAAATCTCTGCCCTGCCATTATGACCTTATGCATGACTTCTAGATACCAATAGCCAGCTCATCTACCAATTATTTGCGGTACATTCGTGTATATCTCGGTGTGCTTGGTTACGGAAAGCGTGCGACTCAAATGCTCGCTGCTCACTGTGATTGTCTTAGCCTAGCTGTGGGTGCGTCGCTCTTCAAAACGCGTGGCAAGACTGATGGCATGTGATATGACCATCAGGTGGAGAAGACAATAACAGAGTACTACCACGGAGTAGAAGGAATGCCCCTATGGAGCAGGGAATTATGCTCGGACCCATTGACCACGATCTTGCGACCATGGTTCCGATCCGACAATGAGCTCTCCGTTAGGAGCAGTGCAGTATAATGCAAGCTGCTAGAGGTCGCGAAAATGGGTTACAGCCATGTTATTGCATCGGATTTTAACGTTGCAATCATTGGAATCAATGCTATACATTGTCCAACTCTCGTAAGATAAACATGGGGGTAGCCATCTGGTTCTAGGTAAGTACCTCTAGTCTGAATCATCAGCACCGCTGTCACCACCACCATCGTCTCCCGATCCTCTGTTGTCATCCTCTTCGTCATCTTCTTCCGGATCGTCACTGGACTCATCTCCATCGTCATTGCCTTGCTCGCTCTCCTCATCGTCGTCGCTGAATTCAATCTTCTGAACAGGCACTGGCCGAGCGGCAGCTCTTCGTCTTGGCCTACCACCAGTATCCTCGACCGTGCCCCAAGCAGCTTCGCCTTCTTGGATCGCTTCGAGATCTTTCGCAAACTCACGCTTCTCCTTGATCTTAGCTGCCTTCTCGTCCGAGTATCTGCCGTCCATGCCAGCATCTGAGAGCATCCCTTTGAGGTGTCTGATTTTGTCCTTTGACGAGTCGCACTTGGCGAGCTCTTTCGACCACACCTTGCGAATGCCGCACTTGACCAGCCAGCTTTGAAGTCGCTTGATCTCAGCCTGGTCTGGATCGTCCGCAGCTTTGCTTGCAGGCTTGGATTTGAGTTTCGCTGGCTCTTTCTTGTTCGCTGTTGGTGCCTTCTTCTGCCGCTTGCTCTTAGCAGGTGACTCGTCAAGCAAACTCGACAGCTCGCTCTCAGAAGCATCACCCTTGTCTGGTGTCTTGGCCTTCTTTGCTGGTGTTGTTACAGGCTCGTTGTCACTGTCTTCATCCTCAATAACCGGCTTCGTCTTCTTTGTGGGTTTCTTTGGTGTCGCTTCCTCCTCATCCTCATCTTCTTCGACAGCCTTCTTTGCTTTCCGAACTGGCTTCCTCGCAGGTTTACTCTCAGCGTCAGAGAGGTCGTCCGACAGCTCGTCTTCAGAAGACGCGGTCTTCCGCCGTTTTGGAGGCTGCTTCTTGGGTGCTGCTGCCTTTCGTTTCGCGCCTTGCTTGCTCTCGGTTTTGGGCGCGGCTTTCTTTGCAGGTGCCTTGGGTTTGGAGGCTTTCGGCGCAGGCGCAGGCTCAGGCTCAGATTCGTCGCCGCAGTATTTTTGCTGCATGCTCTTAGATATGGTCCCTCGAGACTCTAAAGCTTGTACTCACGACTGCATCTGTTATTGCAGCTTGGCTCTTCTGCTTCCATTCGGAGTCCTTGAGAAGCCCATCTGGTAAGCCAAGAGCTTCTTCTGCGCGCATTCGCACGCGCTTGACGGTCAAGTCATCTGTGTTGCCAGCCTTGTGCAGTGAGAGAACGATATCTCGAAGCTTATTCAGCACGGCGGCTTCTGATGGCTGTTCGGTATCAGACATTCTACGTGTGACTGCAGCAATGACGAGTGTTGTTTGCCTTCGACGCGACAGACGCGCTGCAATGACGGTCGACTAGCGCCTGCAGGGTGTTTAGGGCAGGAACGCCCAACAGCTTCACTCTAGCGCCGCGGGGGTCGTGCATTGCGAGCTTGCAGTATCACGAGCGCAACAGGGCCGTATGCAATTACACGTTTTCAAACTACGAACCCGAAGTTTGCTTTGCTATGGGCCTTGAGCAAACGCGGACAAATTAAAAGAGCGGAATCGCGCACCTGGCCCACCTCACCGCCCCATGTGAAGCTACTTGGTCTGAACCCACCGCGGGGAGCTCGACCGACGTCACAGCTTGCGAGTTTGCGCTGCACCTATGCCGTTCTTCAACAAATTGCAAAAGATTCGTTGGCACTCTTCGCCCGCTGCAAGCCACAAAGCCTGAACTCCTCCAAGATTAGATTACCCTAGTCTTCTTTCCACCTCTTAAAGCAGTGCGCTTTGCACCTGCCTTGGTTGTTGTTGCTCTGGCGAATCGTCGATTCTGCTGGAACCCACTTCCTGCGTCGAGCGGGTCCCTCTTCCTACAACCCAAAATCATCTTTTCGTCACTCTCTCTCCCCCCGTGTAAAGTCTTCTCTTCGCGACTCCTGCCACCTACAGCCTCTGCGATCGGCACTCACCAACATCTAGTCGCGTTACACAATCGTTGACTGTGCGCCCGCTCCCCTCGTGAACGCACTTCAACTTTCGCGCCCACCTAACCCACACCCTTCCTCACTTCCAACATTGTATACACCGCACGCAACCAACCATGTCGTCCGACGCACCTACAAAAGCGGTAGGCGAGAAGCAGAACGAGGGCCGTCTGCTTCTTGTTTCCAACCGCCTGCCTATTACCATCAAACGCGCAGATGAGGGCAAGTACGAGATGTCCATGTCCTCGGGAGGACTGGTCAGTGGTCTGAGTGGTCTCTCCAAAACCACAACGTTCCAGTGGTACGGCTGGCCTGGCCTCGAGGTACCAGAGGGGGAGGTTTCGGGCCTCAAGGACCAGCTTAAGAGCGAGTACAATGCCGTGCCGATCATGCTCGACGACGAGCTCGCAGACCGCCACTACAACGGCTTCTCAAGTCAGTATATCTTGGAGTGAAGTCTCTGAGATTCAACAAGGCTCACAACAGTCCGCAGACGCCATCATGTGGCCGCTGTTCCATTACCACCCCGGTGAGATCACTTTCGACGAGTCGGCCTGGGAGGGATACACAGAGGCCAACCGCCTCTTTGCAAAGGCTGTTGCCAAGGACGTCCAGGACAACGATATGGTCTGGGTCCACGACTACCACCTCATGCTCATGCCCGCCATGCTGCGCGAAGAGATTGGCAACACCAAAAAGAACGTCAAGATTGGCTTCTTCCTGCACACTCCCTTCCCGTCGTCCGAGATCTACCGTATTTTGCCAGTGCGCAATGAGATCCTGCTCGGCGTACTCCACTGCGACTTGATCGGCTTCCACACATACGACTACGCCCGTCACTTCTTGAGCAGTTGCTCGCGCATTTTGTAGGTTATCGCACTCGACGGCTCCGGCGCATTCACTAACTTGAGCAGGGGCCTTGCAACAACACCGAACGGTGTCGAGTTCCAAGGCAAGGTCGTCACTGTCGGCGCATTCCCCATCGGCATCGATCCTGAGAAGTTCGATGAAGGTCTGCAGAAGCCCAAGGTTCAGGAGCGTATCGCAGCTCTTGAGAAGAAGTTCCAGGGCGTCAAGCTCATTGTTGGTGTTGACCGCTTGGACTACATCAAAGGTGTTCCCCAAAAGCTGCACGCGCTTGAGGTCTTCTTGACCGAGCACCCAGAGTGGATCGGCAAGGTTGTCCTTGTACAAGTCGCTGTCCCCTCCCGACAAGATGTCGAGGAGTACCAGAACCTCCGCGCCGTCGTCAACGAGCTTGTTGGACGCATCAACGGCAAATTCGGCACCATCGAGTTCATGCCGATCCACTTTATGCACAAGTCAGTCTCCTTCGACGAACTGATCGCCTTGTACTCTGTCTCCGACGTCTGCCTCGTCTCTTCGACTCGAGACGGCATGAACCTGGTATCCTACGAGTACATCGCCACACAAGAGAAGCGTCACGGTGTCATGATCTTGTCTGAGTTCACTGGAGCTGCACAGAGTCT
Organism: Stagonosporopsis chrysanthemi; assembly: GCA_022560025.1. Classification (NCBI taxonomy): domain Eukaryota; kingdom Fungi; phylum Ascomycota; class Dothideomycetes; order Pleosporales; family Didymellaceae; genus Stagonosporopsis; species Stagonosporopsis chrysanthemi. The sequence goes on from JAFISE010000096.1 coordinate 24,223, forward strand.
GAACGGCAGTCTGATCGTCAATCCCTGGAACACCGAGGAGTTGGCCGACTCCATTCACGACGCTGTCACCATGGGCGATGAGCAGCGTAACCTCAACTACCAGAAGCTGTCCAAGTATGTCAGGAAGTACACCAGCGCCTGGTGGGGCGAGTCGTTCGTCAAGGAGCTTAGGAGGATCTCCGAGACTGCCGACCGCAAGGTGCGCTTCAACACACCCAAGGTTGAGAACGACTCTATACCGACAAAAGACACCGAGACCAACCCTGCGAAAGCAGTCGAGACACATCAGGAGAACAAGCAGGAGCTGCCCATCCGCACGAAGGAGGCGGAGGCGTGATCGCCAATTACCAGGCTGGCTCTTCCTTTGCATCAGACTGATTTCTTCCCCACTTTCACGATTGTCATGACATAGCATGTGGTAATCCTGCACAACGGCTGTTGTGTAGGATGACCTCGTAATCGGCGTGTGCTTAAATCTGCCCCAGCGGACAGCACTCATCAATGAAAATATACCCTCTCACTCTGGCAAATCTTTACAAATTCATGACATGCGTTGTATGGTTATTCTAATGAAAAGTGTGACAAGGCACCAGGCCGTAAATCGCGGTTCGTATGTCGTGATTGCCAAACTTGATGTCTCATTTAGCAATTTGCTTACCGCAAGCAAGACGCTCCGAGGCAAGCCTTGGAGGCCTATTTCCCATGTTCGCCATGACCATTCAATCCCCTGGCCTGGAGGTGGCAGTGAGATCACATGTAGCAGGTTGCGAGAAAGAAGGAATCGAGGAATCGAGGAATCGAGGAATCGAGGTATTAACATAGTTGCGTGAGGTAGTCTGCAACCGATCCATGAACTCCAAGCCAAGCATCCAGATATCCCGGACTCGCCAAAAGCCATGCATAAACCGTCCCCGAAATTATCATCATTGGAGCGTCTCGCCTTTTCCCGCACTCTTCATATACCCCCTCTACATCGTCTAGTACCCAGTCGCGCCGGGTGCCTTCTCGTCCTTCTTCAGGCTAACCAGCAGTTCCCTGAAGCGCGCCTTCTCGCTACCGGACGCGCCGCCCTTTGTGCCCTTGCCGCTCAGATCGACCAGTTTGGCAATGCGCTCCCAGCTTGTTCCGCCGGCAGTTGTGTCGTCGCGGCTAGCGAGAAACTCCTCGGCCTCCTTCCGTGTCTTGGCGATCTCCTTCTCCTTCTTGTTGTTGTAGTTCTCGTAGAAGTCGTCGATGTTCTGCTGCGCTTCTTGCACCGTCTTGGCTTTGCGCTCTGCAGACACCTCGTCGCGGTGCTGGATCTGCAAGTCCCGGCGCTCGCGCCATTCGCGGATGACATCGGGCTCAGGCGAGTTGGAGCGCTGCGGTGTGAACGAGGGTGCAGGCTGGCCAGGGAGGAAGGGAAGTGTGGACCCTGTGATTGTGCCACCGGGGGCCATGTGCTGCTGCTGTCAGACCGACTCGGTTACAAATGTAAAGCCTTATGCTGCCAGCTATATTGACATGTCTGGCGCATCGACCTGAAGAAGCAGCGCTTGCTTACCTCGTTGGATGTGTCGATCGCGGGGAAAGAGCTCTCGAAGCCGCTCATCTCTTGTGAGCCTGCGTTGGTTTGGCCGCCGAAGTCTCCGCCCAGCAGGTCATCGTCGCCGTCCTCAACTGTTGCCAGCTTGTCGTTCTCTGAAGCAAACTGATCCGCATCGTCGCCGAGGAGTGCGCGCTCGCGGGACAGGAAGTCGTCGCCCGCATCATCGCCGATGGCATCGAAGTTGGCGGCATCGCCGCGGGCTTCGCTCTGGCCTGAGAGGGTTTAGCATCCAGTTGAAGCTCATTTGGGGGTTCAGTATTGGAGCCTACCAGCGTCGAACTCGTCTAATGAGGGGAAACGGTCCGCCATGTTGGGTGTAGTATGTGTGCAAGATCAAGGGGACGATGGAAAGGTGGACAAGACGGCAATTGATTGTTTACGTCGCTGTTGGTAGTTGCGCTCTGTGACCGCATAGGAGAGAGCACCCATGTCTGGCAATCGCGGAGGCCCGGACACGTATCGCCGGCCCTTGTCCTTAGCGCCCGGCGCAGCTTCACCTCGAGCTTCCCTCACATCAAATCCATCAATTACACGTCATTCGGGCATTTGTACAGCAGACACAGGCAGTTGTTGCAGGCTGGAAAGGTGCACTTAAGCCTCTACTCAGCACAAGCTATCATCCAAGCGTGCTGTTCGTGAACGTGCTCGCGTGAGCGCCTGTCTTCAGTAGTGATTATTGTCAACGCGTGATTCCTCAGCATGGCCTTCACGGAGGACAGCCTGAAAGCGAAGCTGTCGTCGCTCAATGAGACGCAGGACTCTATTTCCACAGTCGGCCAGTGGATTCTCTTTCACAGGTAAAGCTCCCCATGCACAGGACAGCCTTGTTTGCAAGCAGAGTAAATAAGCATCTCACCCTCTCTGACGGTGCAGACGCGGATCGCGACAATACTATTCGAAAGCCTTGCTAATCAAGTGGCTGGACAGACGACACGCCGAGCGCATTGCAGCAGTATGGCTCCAGCGTATGAGGGAATCACCCCCAAACAAGAAGCTAGTTCTTGTCTACCTTGCCAATGGTAAGCTACAACTCAATGGCAGCAACTCACACACTCCAGCGAGCTAATCCTTCGACAGAGATCACTCAGACATCCAAGATGCGCAAGAAGGAGGAGTTCTTGAGAGCATACGAACCCATCATCGCCGAAGCCGTGACCTTAGCCTACAAAGGCTCACCACACGATCTCCAGAACAAGATCAGACGGGTTGTGGAAGTCTGGAGACAGCGACAAATTTTCAACCAGGCCGTCCAGCAGAGCATCGAGAAGGCCATGAATGACGTCGACTCGTCCAAATCTGTCGGTCGCAAGCCAGCCCTAGGTGGAAGTCTGTTCTCGAGCTCTTCAGTACCTGCCGAACTCAAGCCAATCGCCCCTTTGGCAACATCGGTAGAGAAAGCGGATCTGACGACAAAGCCAGCAGTCGCAACAGCAAACCAGGAATACGAGAAAGTCACTAACCCCAACTACACCATTCCATCTGCGCCGGTACACGCCGCCGGACTATCAACGCTTGTCAAGAAGCTTGCAGTAGCCGAAGGGGCAGTCGCAGAGAGTATCAAAGCACGTCAAGCGCTCATCGCCGGTCTGGAGACCCTCCTCGCGACCAGCAGATCCAAGCTCGAAGCAGACGAAGCCCAAGTCGACGACCTCAAAACGCGCAAAGACGCCATAGAGAGCCGCAAGCGCCAAGTCGAAGATGCTATCCTCCAGGGCCTCTCCGCAATCGAAACGAACCTCATCTCAGCTGCGCCCCTTCCCGTCGCAACAACGTCCCCCACCGACCAAGACCGCCCCCAAGTCGAGGAACTCACGCCCCCACCCATGGAAACCTTTACCCCCGTCGGCTCGCCCCACAACGCACCCGCCACGTCCTTCGAGCCCGTGCCAGACATCGGCGATGACGTGATGCCGGAGCCTGTCTCCAACCCCAGTATCCCTGAGACTGCGCCCGCGCCAGGCAACACCACCTCGCTACCTGATTTTGCAACGACGCTGGGCAACGTGAATGTGCCGCATGACCTGCTGAAGAGTCTGCAGCACGCACGACCTACGCAGGAGGGCGGTGTCTACGGGCAGCATGCGTATGAAGCGGGCGTGAAGAAGAGGAAGATGAGCAGTCAGATTGAGGACGAGTACGCGGCTTTCGCAGGCGATGGGGATATGGAGGGAATTGACAATTCGTTGGGGAATTTGATCTAGAAGGTTGGATCGGATGCGCGATCGTGGCTGGATTTACAACAAGGCTGCTGAACCAGAAACTTCATGCGAGGGTATGGACAGAGATTCAACCGACGTGAGGGCATGGACAGTGCCATAAATTTGCTTTAACGTGATTCGTAGATACCATTACCTTGATAGTGTACAATGAACATCCATAACAAATGCCACGCGTATATATGGTATAACTCTTCTCCTTCATCCACCATCTAAGCTGGATCCTCCGTATCCGGATCCGTCTCCGCCGCAGTCCGATCACCAGGCATCCTCCTACTCCGCTCAATCTCCTCAAATGTCCGCTGGCCCTCCTCGGTCGTCGCATCAATCACGCCCTGCTCGACACTCAGCATACCCCCCTCGCCCAGCTTCTCCACAACTTCCTCCGCCTCCTCGACACTCATCTTCGCCAGCACCTTGTTGATCTCGTCCAGCTTGCCCGTCTCAAGCGCGCGCTGTAAGCCCGGCGGGAACGTCTCGAAGATGCCACGAGCCATGATCTCGACCTCGCGCTCGCGGGGGTCTTCAGCGGTCGATTTCTCCGGCGGGACTTGGATGTTGATCGTGGTTCCGGGGTCGACCGCGTGGAGCTGGATCTGCTCGACACCCTCCGCACCAGCGGGGTTTTCCTCGCGCTCCTTGTTGATCTCAGCGGCGCGCGTACGGATGCGGTGGTATGTTTGGTCGACGTCGTCGTTGAACATCTTGCTGGCCTGGTGGTCGCGGCTCTGGATGCGCTTGAAGAAGAGCTCGACGCCTTGCCGGCCGCCCAGTTGGCGGCAGTACTGCAGCAGCAGGCCTTGGTGCACGCATTGCCGCGCGTGTTTCGGCTTGCCGTCGAGTTCTGAGTTGAAGGCTTCGACGAGCAGGCCGTCGGTTTCGGATTCTTTGAGGATCTCGGAGTGCTGCATCAGGAATTGCAGGCATGCGTACCAGTCGCCTGCCTTTATGGCGGCAAATTTCTTCGCAAGGGGAGAGGCTTCGATGCTTTCGTCGTCGACGGCGGTGCCCTCTTCAATGTCTGCGTCTGCGCCAGAGTCGCTTGTGTCGGTACGTGTGGCTTCGGGTCGCTTGGGTGCGTTGAGGAGCTCAACGGTTTCTGTCCTCGATGACGATGACGAGGATGGGGCGGCTGCCTTCTTCTGTTCCTCCTTCTTCACAGCCGAATAGCTGAACCCGTCCTTGATGTCATCACTTGTAATGTGTCTCTTGTCCTCCTTCTCAAGCTCTGCCAGCTTCGCGAGCAGCTGCTTCTGAAGGTCCTCCACTCGGCCCTTTTCCTTATGCAGTCCGGCGATGAACTGGTCGTACCGTGTATCTGTACTGCTGCTTGCGTCGATCTCCTTCTTCACAATGTCTACCATGCTCGCCATCATCTGGGGATACGTTGGCTTGTCTTTGATGTGCTCATGCACGCCCTCTGGCGGTGGCGGTGGCGCGTTCTCCTTCATATCGAGCATGCTCTCCATCATCGCCTGGAACACCAGCTGGTCCTCGTTGGCGCCCTCTGCAAGCTTGTCCTTATGCGACTTCAGGGCTGTGAGCAGGCGATCGATGCGTGCGGTGAGGCCATCGTTTATTATGCGCTCATACTTGAGCGTCTTGATCTGGTGTCTCCTGTGGTCACGCTCCTGGTGGATCTGGGCCTGTTTGGCGCGAATGAACGACTTCTTGTCGACGTTTGGGTGCACTTCGATGTCGCTGTCGTCTGAGAGCTCGAGAGCATCCTGTCGCTGTCAGTAGGCGAAAATGGAGTAACGCCGGCTCTCCTCTACATACCCACTTGCTGTAATTGATCACCATCTTGTCCGGCCTCGATCGTGTGCGGTGTGTGTTACTATGTGGAGCTGAACGAGGCTGCGACAATGTTTCGATGACATCGCGGGGTCAGGATGCTGCAGCAAGTGGGGCACTTCCGCAAGAAGCTTCGAGCCGCTCATCCTTACCACCTCAACCTACCATCAGTGAACCTGTGATGACATCTCCCAACTATCGTAATCATCTCCCAGGTTGGCTCAACCTCAAGTATTGCACCATTGACAACGGAATTGACGCTGGTCCGACTGACCCGCGGCCGTGCTGAAGTCCATAAGAGCATCCCCTCAAAGCTCCGTCTCCCGCAATTTCGCACCAGCTTCTCCCATCATGGACGTCTCGTGCGCCTGTGGCTCCGTCAAATTCACTACTACTACATCGGCGCCCGTGGCGCTCTTCCACTGCCACTGCATCGATTGTCGCAAACAGTCAGCAAGCGCTTTCGGCACTACCGCCGCATTCCCGTTCTTCCAGCTTCCTGCAAATGACTCGATCACACACTTTGATCAGCTGTGCGACAGCGGGCGAACGAAACGATGCTTTTTCTGCAAAGGCTGCGGCAGCCGAATCATGCACATGCGTCTCTTAGAAGAGGGAACTCCGAAAACAGTCTCCATCAAGGGCGGTCTAATCGAGGGCCTGAATTGGACTGGAGGAACTCACATCTTTTGCAGGAGCGCGGTCGTGCCGATCCCTGAAGGAGCAAAGAGGTACGAGGCAGAGCCTACCGATTGATTGTGCAACAGACGTGACAGGATCAACCATGGAATCTCATACCACGTCTACATCGTCTCAAAGACGACCAGTTCCATTATGCGTCTCAGACGCAAATCTGCGAGCACAATTGAGCGAGTTTGCGTGCTTTCACATTTACTTGCAGGTCAATCGAACGTATATCGGGACTCTCCCACTTCTGCCACACTTCTAACATCAACGGGTCTTCCATCAACCTTCAGCGTCTCTCGCACGCACCCTTCACCTCAGCCAAGACCTCCTTTCGCCATGCAATCTATCAACCCCTGCGCTCGACGATGACACTGGAAACAAGGCTTGCTTTTCCCAGGTATCAGACACCAGAACTTCGTTCTTGTGACCCAGTTCAATAAATGCTGTCAATGCCAGCGTTGCACCGAGTCACATGGGGCGGCATTCGATATGAAGTCAATCTATCTTTCGGCACTGAACCCGTCCGCTGCAGGCGAGATCACGTGGGATCTACAACTTGAGACGCCTACTCGCGGATACCAAGCGCTATGAACAAGCAACCAATTACATGGCCAAAGAAATCGTTTTCATGCAACCCGCGATGTTTCACGGCTCCACCGTGTTTGGATTACAGCCGCTGTCACCTAGACGCTTATTCTTTTACCAGTTCGCAACGCGCCATGATGGCAGCTGTTAGACTCGATATCGCCCCCAGATCGTAGGCAAGCATATCTACAGCTCCATGCAGCTTACAGCTTCTTTCGTCACGGAGCCGTGTTCGGAGTTTTGACGTCTGCCGGATTTCCATGCAACACCTGCCGCTAGCGCGTTTCGGCCAATCTACGCGCTGTCCTTCATGATTACCGGCAGGCATTACCGCCGTGGAAAACTCTTGGGCAGCGTAGTACATGGCGTTGATTAGACTCCTGGAATTAGAGATGAATACTATATATTGACAGCATCGCGCAATCTATCCCGGCATCTCAGGTCATCCAGTACCGGAACATCACATTCATTCGTTTCTTTTTAAGCTTCCCCAGCTTATATTCATTCGCTTCTTCACTCACTACCAGTTATCTCATACGCAGGATCGTACATCTTCCCACACCTTCACAATGAAGTACATTGCCGCTGCTCTCGCCTTCGCCACCGCCGTCGCCGGCCACGGCTATGTCAACAACGCCACCATCGGCGGAAAGGAGTACACCTTCTACCAGCCCTACCAGGACCAGTACATGAGCCCTGCTCCTGAGCGCATCTCCCGTGCGGTCCAGGGCAACGGTCCCGTCGAGGACCTCAACATTGCCGATGTCCAGTGCGGTGGATACTCCGCGGGAGGCATTGTCGGCTCCAAGCCCGCGGCGCTTCACGCTGAAGTCGCTTCCGGCTCTAAAGTCGACCTGTACTGGACTCTGTGGCCCGACAGCCACGTCGGCCCGACAGTGACATACATGGCCAAGTGCCCTGATGCGGGTTGCAACAACTACATGCCTGGCAAGGAGTACGTTCCACCCCTCCCCTCATCCACAACTGTATAACTAACATGCCCCACAGCGCCGTATGGTTCAAAGTCCAGCAGGAAGGTCGCACAGGCACCACCAACGTCTGGGGCGCCTCCGCCCCCATGAAGGCCGGCGGCGTCGTCTCCTACACGATCCCCAAGTGCATCCCCGCTGGCTACTACCTCGTACGCCACGAGATCATCGCTCTGCACAGCGCCTACGCCTACCCCGGCGCCCAGTTCTACCCGGGATGCCATCAGCTTAAGGTCACCGGTGGTGGCAGTAAGACCCCTGCTGGGCTTGTTGCGTTCCCTGGTGCGTACAAGGGCAGCGATGTCGGTATCACCTATGATTCGTACAAGGCGCAGCCGTATACTGTTCCCGGCCCCGCGGTGTTCACTTGCTAAATGAGTAGGGAGACCGTGAAGAGAGAGGACTTCAATGTAGATATTTTGTTCGTGTGTATATATCACTTTGATTATAGTGGATGCCAACTGCTTCTGTGCTCTTGCCAGTGTGAAAAAAAGAGTCAGTGGTTTTCCCGCATTGCAATCCTCTACATTCTATGAAAAAAGCCACAGCTGAAGCCAAAAAATTCGCGGCACGCTTTTCGATATGACTCCATTGCTCACGGCGGCCCAACCACCACCTCGCTGCTCCCCCGGAACGAATCCGCCCTTAACTCCCGCCCTGCCACGTCTCTCTCATCAAGCCAGTCCCGCTTCTGCAGCCCCCGTCCCTGCTCGCTCATCTGCAAATGCGGCACCTCCTTCTTCAACGCCTCATGGCCCCCCTTCACACTATTCGCCCTAATCCCCCTCGCCCGGAGCACACTCGTCGCAACCCTCGCGGTATCACCCCCATAGCACATGATATACACATCCTTGCCGACAAGATCATGCGCGTTGATACGGTCAGGGGTAAACGTGGCCTCGAGCTCCTTCCACTGGCTCTCCAGCACTGCGGCGTCGGAGAACGGACTCGGCGTGACAGCGCTGGAGCTGCGGAGGGGGAGGTTGTACGCGCCGGGGACGTGGCTGGCGGCGAAGTCGTGCGGTTTGCGTAGGTCGAGTAGGGCGGCGCCGGGGCTGGAGAGGCTGTCGACGAATTGCGAGAGGGCGAGGGGAGGGGAGAGCTCCCAGGCTTCGTCGTAGCGGTAGAGATCTACAGCGGCGAGGTTCTGGGGGCGAGTTAGAGGATTCAGGAAGCTTGGTGTAGCTACCTACCGAGTTGTGGATTGGGTGGAATGAAGCGTCGCCGAGCTTGTCGAAGTACTCGTCCACGTATTGGTAGGGCAAGTCGCAGCAGATGAAGGCGCAACTGATGAGGCCGTACGGGCCTGCGATTTCTTTCAGAGTGCCTGCGGCTTTCCGCTTACCAAGGTGGTTGAGTAGACCTGAGTTCACTGCGTCAGCTAGATTCAAACAGAGCTGTTGTTGGCTGTACCTTGCAAGTTAAAGCCTGATGATGGGCCGCAGATCAGGCCTTCGCGACACAGCTTCAAAGATAGTCCGAATGCATCTTTGGATCCCACTTCTTCGATGGCGTCAACAGAATCTCGCCAGGGAAATTCTACAGGACTGAGCAGTGCAAACGACCTTGGGCCTGGCACGCGGTCTCCAACGGCGGTGCAGACACTACGTTGGACAATCAGTAAGGAGCAGAGTGAAACAGAGCAAGACATACCCTAAACGTGTCACAGAAGGCTTAGCGTTCTTGAAGTACTGCCCAAGTCCTGTGCTTGTGCCTGATGTACCCATGCCTGCACAGATGAGGTTGATGTGGGGGAGCTGCTCGTGGATCTGAGGGCCTGTCCATTTCACATGCGACTGCCAGTTCTGGGGTTCAATAGATCAGATTCCGCCTTCGGTGACTCCACATAAAGATTGAGCTTACCGCATCGTTCGCGTATTGATTTGCATTCAGAATTGATGGATCTTGCTGAGCCAGATAGCTAGCTCGATGGATGCCTCCTCGCTCATCGAGCGGCTCCGGTTGGGAAGGTCCTCCAAAGAGTGTTCTACCAAGGCATTAGCTCACGCCGTACACTCGGGGCATTATCGTCACAAAATTTACGTACACGTCAAGGCCGAAAAATTGCATCAACCTGAGCTTTGCTGGTGATGTCTTATTACTCAGAAAAGCACGCACGTCATTTATTCCGTGATTGATTCGTGAAGCAAGTGCCAGAGATATCACAGTGGAGCCAGAACTGTACTCAACGACAGTCTTTGACTTTGCTGGGTCAACCTCTTGGGCCAACATATTCAGTGCTGCGACGTTCATTAATGCGTGGTCTCATAGCTGTCAGATCGTATCAGAACGTCATCCACGTACCTGGCATGATCTTGACGTTGTTTGCCGGGTGCATAGACATCATCTTGGCGTGTATCCTCACACCATCGTCGTAGAAGGGATTGAGAGACCGTGGAATCTCAACCAACGGAAGCATGGGTTGGCAATCCGGATCAAAGTAGTCTCGGAGTGCATTTGGACCTGCATAGGCGTTCAAATGATTGCGTTCAGCCATGGTGTATGGACGATTTGCAAAGCGTGAGCGCAGCCTGATAGTCAAACGACCGAGGCATCCTCGCACTTTATGAACCGTCGCCTGGCTCCATACAACATCGCTAGCGGCTTCGAGACCTTTACGCCGTCTATATTGAACGGTCAATTCGCAGTAAGCACTCTGCTGCCTATGAGGATGGGGTGTCTGATTGGACTCGACTTGACAATTCACTGCATGTCATGCGCGTGGCAACTTGCGACACTTGCATGTTGTAGCGGGTACCAAGACCGAGGATCTGCACAAAAGTCTTGGATCATCTGGTCGATGAGTAGCCGGAAGCATACGCAGGTGCTCAGCAATTGTCACTAGGTGGGTATTTTCGCGGTTTGGGTTGGGTTCTCGGAGGTCGATCGCCCGTTCGAGAAGGTCGTTGTTCTGTATACAAATCGCCACTGTATACATAGCCATGCAGTTCATTTCTCCGCAATCAGATTATTGGAGGAAAAGATGGTGTGTGAGAGGATTGCGAGATATTGAGCACATTGCTGTCTCGAGAAGAGGCGCGTACTAGTGCTTTTGTGGTTAGTCTGGCCTGTGGTGACCCTGCAAAACAAGCTCATCACCTCCTGGCATCTCTATCCCCACCTTTTGTATTGCTTGCATACGTCCACGAGCTTAATTGCACTGCAGCGATCCTGGAATAACTCCGGTCAAAGTGTAAAGTAAATGAATGTATCTGACCGCTCTGGCACTGAATGACGCCGGGTCACGAGCTCAATACGATATTAGTGCTTCCACCTCTGGTTCATCGAAGACAGGTCGCCCTCTTGGCTCTAAGCCTTGCTGGCAACTACAGCTACCATAATGCGTAAGAGGACCCTGATGCCGAGACACCTTGTTGTCCTCAACAGCTGTGGCTTTGGTCGAGAGCTAGCCAAAGTGACGATGTGGCAGCTCACAGCAAACAATTCTTGACGTCCATGGCGCACAAAAGTTTTCTGCGTGTCGAAGCATGGGCAACGTGCATGTTGTATTCCGGATCCGGTGGCACATTGGCACCTTGCATCCCACGCGGGCTGCATTATCGACCGGGTTCACACACTAGAGCAACTACCCCTTTGAAACTGACAGATCGGCAATGGACCACTCTTGTGTTAGTGTCGGACTATACCTTGTACTACCACTTTACGTATGGCCGTTTGGCTGCATTGGCGCAACTGCTACCTTTTTTTGTGCAGCGTGTTATACAGCGTGTCAACACCTGAAAACTTTCCGTGTTCGCTACTATTTCCCTTTCTCTCCATTGAAATCAATACAATCGTACTGAGCTTTCTTTATCGAACCGGCTGACGTCCATCACAATGGAAACAAAGCCTCCGACTACAGGGCAGGATCAGAAACCCGAGCTGTTAGTGACAACTGAAAGCAAGCCCCAAGCTGAACCTACAACATTCAATGATCAAACTCACTATGTACCGGTGAAGACTATCGTCACAGCAAGTACCACATCTGAAGCACATACAACAGGCGGCTAACAAGAAAAGATTTTTCTAGCTTGCGCCAGCGTCGATCTGCTGGCGCTCATGGATCAGACAACTCTCGCGGCCAGTTTGACCATTGTCAGCAAAGATCTGGGTGCTAGTTCAGAAAGCGCCTGGATAGCCGGCGCGTACTTTCTGACATCGACATCGTTCCAGCTGCTGTACGGGCGACTCTCTGACATCTGGTCGCGGAAAGTGTTACTGGTCATTGGTATCGGCATCTTCTTTCTTGGATCACTGGCGGCTTCTTTTGCGAGGACGTCAGTTCAGCTGATTGTGTTTCGTGCTTTTACCGGTGTGGGCGGTGGGTACGTTGTGGAGCCAAAGATATACACGCCACATTCTGATAAGCTGCAGTGGTTTAATGACAGTCGCCCAACTTATCGTCAGCGATATTGTGCCTCTCCGCGAACGAGGGAAATACCAAGGTATTCTTGTAAGACACCATAGGCTACTTTATTCGACGAACGCTGACCGCGTAGGGATCCGTCGTTGCTCTGGCAAACGGGATAGGACCTATAATTGGCGGTGCGCTTGCCTCTCAAGGTCACGAGTCTTGGTACGTGTTGCCTGGCGATTCGTAACACGCTCCACTGACAGTCATCTAGGCGGTGGATCTTCCGTCTGAATCTGTTTGTCAGCGTCTTCACTACTGGTTGCGTCTTTTTCTTCATGCCGTTGAAAAAGGTGACAGGCAGCTGGAAACAGTTAGTTCATTGCGCGTTGCGGAGCGATTGTTGACTGATGAACGTTAGCAAACTGGCAGCGGTTGACTTCTTTGGAGTCGTGCTAGCTTTGTCTGGCTCTGCACTGCTTGTGGTAGGTAGCTTTCCCTATGTCGTGGTCTCTGCTGACATTCATAGCTCGCACTGACTTGGGCTGGCGGTGAACATGCCTGGGGGTCTGCCCATGTCATTGCTACCTTGGTATTGGGTATCGTTGGCATGCTCTGCTTCTTACTGTGGCAGTGGAAGGGAACGAAGGTACCACTGGTGACAAGTCAGTATCGAACCACGTACGTTTGGATCGAGTTGACAGTTGTAGTGGACATATTTACCTCCAAGGTGGTCAACGGAGCTTTGTTGACCATGTTTATCAACGGCTGGAACTTCCTGGTCCAGGTCTACTATATTCCGTCGTTCTACCAGCTTGTGTATGGTTACTCCGCTGTCAGGTCGGGAGCTTTGCTGCTGCCAATAACGCTCACACAAAGTAAGTCATACCCGACAATCTGTCTCAGACATACTAATCATTGAGCAGCACTTTTTAGTACGTTATCTGGCCTCGTAGTGCACAAGACCGGACGCTACAGAGAGTGTCTTCTCGTAGGTTGGGCAATCTGGGCTGTTGGCCTGGGCTTGATTTCGACTCTGGATAGCCCATCCTTGGGGAAACAGATCGGATACGGCCTGCTCGCCGGTGTCGGACTAGGCAACACCCTCCAGCCGTCCTTGATCGCAGTCCAAGCCGGTGTTGAGCGAAAACATATGGCAATCGTCACTTCCTTTCGCAACTTTATTCGCAACCTCGGAGGCACACTTGGCTTGGCGATATCGGGGACGATCATCAACAATGCGGTGCGTGTCACCCTCACACCATATGGATTATCGAAGCCTGAGATCCAGCTCTTACTGGATTCGCCGCAAAGATTTAGCGATATGGTTGGCGACCAGCGCGTCGAGGTCCTTCGACTGGCGCTGTCGGAAGCTTATCAGAGAGCATTCAAAGTCGTCTTCATTGTGGGTGCAGTCCTCAATGCGATTGCTTTCATCGCTGCTTGGTTTCTGATGCCGCAGGTTGAGCTGGCACGGGCCGACGACGAGAAGCTAAAAGAGGAAGGGCGCCAGTGGGACGCTGAGAAGAGCAAGAAGGTGCAGGGTTGATAGACACATGTGTGTTGTGTATTGATAGCCTAACCTCGAGATATATACATGACACGACCGATTTAAAGCTCAAGGAATACCAAGAAACCTATGTTCGCGTGGTGAGGAGTAGTGAAGCACTTGCACAATTAATGTCTGAAATTAGCGTACCCGTATTCGGAGAATTATTACTCATCCACGCCGATCAATTGGAGGGTTCCGCCAGCCGTGGTGTGCCGCATGCATCGAGCTGGTATTCTGAGATCTCCGCGAAACTTTCTCTCGACCACACAGAACTATAGCCAGAGTGCACGGGTGAGCTCAGGGTGGGCCTGATTGAGCACTGCACTAGGACGTTCCTTCTTTTGTTTGCCTGCAGCAGCCGTCCCGCCCAGACGTCTCGAGCTAACGCCTCGCCTGATCGCGTCTGAGGGAGAACTTCGGATCTCAGCTCGCGAGCGCGAGCATCCATCGTCATGTCGCAGAGCGCATACCCGGCTCCGCCTGATCAGGATGCGCCGCATCCTTACACGCCACTGTACCCACAGCACCCCAATGCACAGCTGCTCGACGGCCAGCAGCCCCGAGGCTTGCCCTATCCACCACCCAATGTCGGCTACCCCAAGCTCGAGAACATCAACGAGGTGCTGCAGGTGCAGGCCCTCCATGCGAATCATGCCCTAACCGACCCACGCCCGCCGCCGCCTGGCCCGGTGCCCATCCCCGCCGCGCAACAGCAGCAGCAGGGGCCGCAGAACAACAAGCCCAACCGCCTACGCAAGGCCTGCGACTCGTGCAGCATCCGAAAGGTCAAGTGCGACGAGTCTGGGCCGCCGTGTCGCGCGTGCGCGGCGCTGGAGATTCCGTGTACCTTCGAGCGCCCCAGCAGGAGACGCGGACCTCCCAATCGTCATGCCGAAGCTATCAAGAAGCGCCGCCTGGAGGACCCCGAGACGACCTCAGGCAATGCGTCGCCGCAGTCGCCCACCAATGCCGCCCACGCGCTGGCCCAGTTGCAGTCCTCCAACCCCACACAGCTCTCGGCCGAGTCCATTTGCCCCCTCAGCACCATGAACGCCCTGATCGACGACTTCTTCACGCACATCCACCCACTGTGCCCCTTCCCACATGAGCCGTCGTTTCGGGAAGCCTGGGCTCGTCGCGAAGACTACTCGAACCCGTCCTTTCTCGCCCTGCTGGCGTCTATGATTGCTGCGCTGGTCTCTTCGTTCCCTCGAAAGCCACGTTTGCATCTGAAGACGCAGACACGACATGAGTACCCCTCTCATCTCTCGCTGGTCGACAAGTGCCGTGAAGTCTGCGCCCAAGCGCGAGGGCCTGGCTACCTTGACCGGCCTGGCTTGAACGTGTACGATGCCTGCACTAGCTACTTCTTGGGTCTGACAGGCGCATATGTGTTTCAATGGCGCCAGCTGCGTCTATACTTTGCCGAGTGTCTGACTATAATCCGTTCACTTGGTCTACACAAGGCACACGAGCAGGGCTACACTCACCTCGGAGCAGTACCGAGCGCGTGGGGCTCGAACGGACCCAACTTTGACGGTGCAAGGGATTTCAAGCTGGATTACATCACCGAGCAGATTGGACATAGGGTGTTCTGGACCGTCTTTGTCGGTGTGCGGTAAAGTGTACTGTGTTATCGCTACTTTTCATTTCCTGACTGTTCAACAGGACGATACAGCAGCTAGGCGCATCTTTCGGCGAGCTGACAATCGCGCCTGCAACGTCAACAGAACCTCTGCCGCCCTTACCTGTCGAATTGGATGACGTTCACATTTTCCCTGACGAGATGCACCCCCAGCAGCCTGGTGTTGTCCCAGTTATCACTGGCTTCAACACCAACGTTCGTATCTACCTGTCGTACTCGTCACTCTCAACCGCCGAGATGGCGTTCGGCGTGGATGAGGTTTTCGATTGGGATCGTCAACAACGTATACTAGAGCAGGGTTTGCAGCGCTGTAGGCAGATCCTCGAGAGCCTTCCGGAGATTCTCAAGGTACAGTCGAAGACTGTACGAGAGACGCAGCCGTATTTCCCACCTCTACCCGACTTTGACGGCATGCGGGCCCTTAACTCAACCGACTTTACCTCTGCTGGCACGACGGATGTGCGTAGTTACGAGATACAAAAGGCAAACGTGTATGCTAGTCATCTAGCCACGCGTTCTTATCTTGTAGAGAAGTATTTCTTGCTCAGTGAAAGGGCCAAGGCCAAGGCGCAAAACAACGTACTGAGCTCTCCCAGCGTTCTGGCGAGCGGCTTAGACAGGTTTGTCTCCAGCTCCGTAGTAGATTCCGAGGCTCTAGAGAAAGCAATGTCCGAGGAACGCGAGCAGGTTGTCAAGGATCTGCTGGTCGTGCTTGGTAGCATCGACATGGTCAACATGGAACCCAACGGCGATTCATTCGTAAGTAACCTGCTCGACCCCTGCAGTTCTGATTTGTTATATCAACCCAACGATCTCATTATCTTTTATCCGACTCATTTCCTGTTGCGCGCATACCGCTTCAGCCCGATCACTAGCTTACGTTTTGTTCCGACACAGACCCAGAAGATCCGCGCGATCGCGAGTACGCTGTTGGAAGTACCTAAGGAAAGGAAAGGTAGCGTTGCTTTGCAACACCAGGACTACTTATATAAGTTCCTTGAGATCTTGAACAAGCTGGAGCGAGTCAGTCCCGAGGCGAGCGACCCGTCTGCCAACATCGACGAAGAAGCAGAGCTAAGACTCTGGGCTGATTTACGAGACCATCAGCTGAAATTCCAGGAGCAAGGTGGTGTTTATGGTTTCGCGTGAGATGCTGCAAGGCGACGTTCTATGTTATACTACCATGTGTCAGTCTACGATGCCAACAGAGAAATCAGCTGTTTGCACAGGGATATCGTCATACTTGCAACGCTTTGCCAATTATAGATGCTACTCGCAACCGTTTGCGCATTGTACATGATCAGATAAGAGTCTCTACCAACCGGAGACTTCTACATATTACAGTTCGCCCTAGGTTGCAAGAGTTGAGAGCCTTGCTCAGGACCGGTCTCAAAGCCTAGTTCGACAGCAGCCTGATCAGCAAATGAGTCAGAATGAGGCCTCACAGCACGTGCAAGTACATCGAATCATCCCAGTGCTTGCCATCGTTCGGTCGTTAGGTTCAAGCGGTATTTTACCAGCCGTTCGTATACACAACTCGTACAAGACTCTACACATACCGAACCGCCTCCATTTTTCGTGGAACGTCTGAAATGTCGCAAAAGCCCCCCAGTTCAGCAGCGAGAGAAACCTTCACGCCAAGTCACATCTCTGATCGTACACAATCCCCTCGCCCAGCTACGGCACAACCACCACCCCCAAACTCGCCGCCTGCCCCACAATACTCCTCGCGATTCCCTCGAGACTCAATCCAGATAATCTCGTCTCGCTATGCTTAATTTTCGCGATCTCATACACATGCTTGAGACTGACCGTGCCGACCGTTCCTAATGTCGCATTGCCGTTGGTCGGACTACTCGTGCTGGTCTTGCCTTTCTGACCATCATGGTTGTTCATCGGGCCCGGCACATTTCCCGCGCCGCGGATCTTGCTTTTCGTTGGCGCGACGCCCGCGGCGGAGAGGAGGAGCGTGGCGGTCGGCGGCGTGCGCAGTTGGAAGTGGAAGGAGCGGTCCGGGCGCACAGTGATGCGCGCGGGGATGGGCGTGCCGGGATTGTAGTGGGCGGTGCGGGCGTTGAACTCCTGGTCGCGAGGTCAGTGTGCTGTGCTGTGGACGTGTGTGAATGGTAGGCTACTTTGCAAAAGTCCATGCTCTTCACTCCTTTACTTCCCAGTGCGGGACCCACGGGCGGCGAGGGCGAGGCCTGCCCTGCGCCGACTATCAGCTTGACGATCTGGTCTACTTGTATCGCTTTCTTGGCCATTGTGTAGGGTGTTGACGGGCGGGCGGTGACTATGCAATGCTCGGAGGTCCGCAATCAATGAAGGTGGATAAAAGTTTGGCCGGTCTGGTTTCAAAGTGATATTGAGCTGCAACAAGAGCTTTTTACAGCCCTCCTGCAATTCAGTGGCTCTCAGGAAAATCTCCGCTTCCAACACAATGCAATTGGATGGGCTGGAGAATATGAAGTCGCATCGTCGGTTGCCACGTGATTACGCGCTCGCCAAGAAGGCGCGTCGCGGCTGCCGCCTTGCCACTCGGCCGCGCCAGTCAACATTCCTACACTACGACTATCCCTCCTTGTTTTTGCACTCCAATCCACAATGTAGGCGTCGATGCCAAAAGACATACAATCTCAAACTGACAGGAATCAGGCATCGTCCCAAGACCGTTGCGACGGGTGAATGCACCCCCGCGAAGCCCATAGTGCGTCTGTACGGCGGCACACCACAATCGACAAAACGTCTGCACAAGCCATTCAAGTGCCCCGGGTCCGCACAATCGACACGAGCATCAGAGAAGCCCGCTCGAAAAAGACGGAAGGTCGATTACACAGGAGCCGACGGCGAAAACGGCGATGATAAACCATATTCCAACGATGACCGGTTAGCGCTCGCCACGCGCGATATCAATCGCTTCCCAGTCTTTAAGGCAAAGGATAAGGATATGGCGTTCAGATCCAAGTTCACGATTCCTCTGCTGAACAAGGACACGACGTCATACAATGCCAATCGGCCAGCGCCACTGTTGGGTATGCGGCAAGGTGCTGTTTTCGTTGCACGGCCGCTGCACGACCCGAGTGGGGAGTTTGCTATCGTGTTGTATGATCCCACAGTTGATGACAAGCCTGCGCCGAAGGAAGATGTGGTCCCGAAGATGAGCCAAGAAGAACGGAACGAGATGGATACACCAGTCGTGCACAAGAGTCTTGCAGAAATTCTTGGATTGAAGAAGAAGGTCGACCAGGATCGACCGCGGGTACCGGTTGTGATCGACCCAAGGCTAACCAAGGTCCTGCGTCCACATCAGGTCGAGGGCGTGAAGTTCTTGTATCGAGCTACGACTGGCATGATTGATCCGAAAGCGAATGGTTGTATCATGGCCGATGAGATGGGTCTCGGAAAGACACTGCAATGCATCGCTCTCATGTGGACATTACTCAAACAGTCACCTGATGCTGGAAAGCCGACGATTCAGAAGTGTGTCATTGCTTGTCCTTCCAGTCTCGTACGGAACTGGGCGAACGAACTGGTGAAATGGTTGGGCCCGGATGCTATTCATCCTTTTGCTATTGACGGCAAAGCCACGAAAGAGGAGCTGATTTCACAGATACGGCAGTGGTCGATTGCGTCCGGACGCGCTGTTGTTCGACCCGTTCTCATCGTGTCCTACGAAACGCTTCGCCTTTACGTCGATGAGTTTGGCCAAACACCGATAGGACTGCTGCTTTGTGACGAGGGTCATCGACTGAAGAATGGAGAAAGCCAGACATTCACCGCCTTGAATGGACTGAACGTACAGCGGCGTGTCATCCTTTCAGGTACACCCATTCAGAACGACTTGTCCGAATACTTTGCTTTGCTCAACTTCGCAAACCCTAACTATCTCGGTACGCGAGCAGACTTCCGCAAGCAGTTCGAGATCCCCATCTTGAGAGGTCGCGATGCCGATGGTACGGAGGAAGACCGGAAGAAGGGCGACGAGCGCCTCAAGGAGCTTTTGACATTGGTCAACAAGTTTATCATTCGGCGCACGAACGACATCCTCTCGAAATACCTGCCCGTCAAGTACGAACATGTAGTCTTCTGCAACCTTGCGCCTACCCAGAAGGATCTTTACAACCACTTCCTCCAGTCGCCTGAAATCAAGCTGTTGCTGAGGGGCAAGAGTTCGCAGCCTCTCAAGGCTATTGGTATGCTCAAGAAGCTCTGCAACCACCCTGACCTGCTCGATCTTCCATCAGACATACCGGGCTGTGAGGATGTGCTGCCGGAAGACTTTGTACCAAAAGATGCTCGAGGACGCGACCGCGATGTCAAGGTGTGGTACTCTGGCAAGATGCTAGTGCTGGACCGCATGCTTGCACGCATCCGCGCGGAGACCAACGACAAGATCGTTCTTATTTCCAATTACACGCAGACCCTCGACGTATTTGGTGCGCTCTGCCGCTCTCGAGGGTATGGTTGTTTGCGACTCGATGGGACAATGAATGTCAGCAAGCGCCAAAAGCTTGTCGACAAGTTCAACGACCCTGAAGGCCAGGAGTTTGTCTTCCTCCTGTCTTCCAAGGCCGGAGGATGTGGTCTCAATCTTATCGGTGCCAATCGGCTTGTGCTGTTCGACCCGGACTGGAATCCTGCCGCTGACCAGCAGGCGCTCGCGCGTGTATGGCGTGACGGACAGAAGAAAGACTGTTTCGTCTACCGCTTCATGACCACCGGCACAATCGAAGAGAAGATCTTCCAGCGCCAGTCACACAAGCAGTCTCTCTCGTCTTGTGTCGTCGACTCCGCAGAGGATGTCGAGCGCCACTTCAGTCTCGACTCGTTGCGCGAGCTGTTCCAGTACCGAGACACTACTACCAGCGATACGCACGACACTTTCAAGTGCAAGCGCTGTCGGAAGGAGGACGGTCGCCAGGTCCTCAAAGCTCCGGCTATGCTGTATGGTGATACAAGTACATGGAATCACTTCGTCAACGATGGCGCGTCGGGTCCACTGGGCAAGATTCAGGATCTTTTGCTCAGACAGGAGACGGCTGAGGGGTGTAATGAGGTCAGCGCGGTGTTCCAGTACATCAGTCATTAGTGCGTAGATATGGGTGACTTTGGGAGTTTTGGGCATTGCACTGGCGTTCGTGATTATGGAGCATGGCGCAGGGAGGTTCTTGATAGAGGTTGCATAGAACTACCCTGAGCGACGGCACACCCGCACGGAGTTCAAGGGCTTGGCTAGATGTTTATGGATACAATGAAACACCATGATCAACAACCTTGTCGTTCCCATAAGCTGTGCCATGCTTTCACCACACAACCACACCGCTTGGAGAAGGTGCAGACACGCAATATTGTAGCAAAAAGGGGTTCAACTAGCCCCACGCGGTGTTTCTGCAACACGAAAAGACCTATATGTGAACTGCAAGGCTTGCCTGAAACTAATGTGAATGCCTCCGTTGGGACCAAATACACTAAAATTGGATATAATCCACCACCATTCTGCGCACGGCCTCCTACAAGCTTGAAAGAACGATCATGCCATGATGAGGTGCGGAAGCAAGAGAAGGGATTCACTTGAACAAACACAATCTTCTTATTGATTCTGTCGTTGCGGATGAGGCCGAGCAACCTGTGCGAAACCGCTTCACCACTCACCACCCCCGACTTGACTGTACAAATCACACGACGACCAAAAAAAATCTCACGATGCCAGGTGCCTTGACGCGGCCGCAAAAAAATGACGACGTTGGCAGGATTCGAACCTACGCTCCCGAAGGAACAAGATTTCTAGTCTTGCGCGATAACCACTCCGCCACAACGCCGTAGACCACTTGCTGGTTAGTGCTAGTGAATTGATGAAGGACTCTGGCTTGAGATAATATATATACGCATAACAAATTCCCCGACCTCGGTCATCACGGCACAAGCTCTAACTTCAACGACGCTACATGTATCCTACACCCCACAGCAGTCGTCAACTCCCCGACTCATCTGCTGATCAGTGTCAATATCAATGTTTCTTTGGTGTACTCAGCGTACTTGGATTAATTTGCCCCTCGCCGGAAAGCCCACTTGGTCGACGACTGCGTTGCCTGTGTCCCGGGCATGAATCAGACACAGGCGTAGGGTGGTGTAGAAGGTCTTTCCGCCAACGCACAGAGTATACGCGACTCGGCGGTCGTCTCCTGGCACAAGGCATGCCTTGCTGCGCTTCCTGCGTGCGCAGGACTACGCGCACCGTTGTTGTGCTGTTTTCATGAAGTAGTTGCCGGAAACATGTCCCCTGATCCAAATCCGAACCGCAGCCTGCACCGAGTCGTGGAGATCACCAAAAGCCTTCTCTTCCGTCCCTGTCCGTATCTTGACATTATTCAGACCTGGGATTTCGTCTGGTTCATCGGTTCGTTGGCATCGAACTCGCTGGTTCTCTGCAGCTAGTTCATCCAGGTTCAGCTCCATTGTTCGCTTCTGGCGATTGGAATCTGCCACTTGCTGGAAGGCTTGTTGTGATCTTTGGGCCTGTTGCCCGCAGCGAGGATAGTGAGAGCTGCGCCCCCAGCTGCGGCAAAGTTCGTCTGTGTCAGGGTTCGATCTGTGTCTGCTAGGAAGCAGTTTGTGTTGGAAAGCTCTTGGTTTGAGCCTATCAGCCTAGCGATTGAGCACATAGCCTTTGCGTCTTTCAGCTGTTCCTCAAGTGTGCGGGCACGCTCGGTGGCTTCTTGCATCTTGGTCTTCAAGGTTCTCGCTTCAGCTCGGCTGGCCCTCAGCTCCTCCCAGAGTTTGTCTTCTCGATCGATGGCTTGTTTGAGTTAGTCCTGAGCGGCCTATTTCTGTTTTGCAAGGTCTTCGATATTGCAGTGGATCCTTGTGATTTTCTCCTTGAGCATTGTGGCGAGAGCCTCGCTTTTCGACAATTCGTTCCTTAGCTGTTCATTATCCTTACGACAAACGACGATGTCGGCCGCGTTGACACTGAGCACCAAGGCAGGATCAGCCAAGTCTCTGGTCTTGTCAAAACTCTGCTGAAGCTCACCTCGCGTACCACTTGTGAGCAGAGAAAACGAGTTCTTGTCGGTCTCCCCGATCGTCTCTTGGGTTTTTTGGTAAGTCTGCTGTGCAGCCTCAAGTTTCTCTTTCACGAAGCGCGCTTCCTGCCTGAGACATTCGACGACGCCTGCGACTGCACTCGATCTGATTTGGCGCGCAGCAGGGCGTCGACGGAGATTCGGTCTGGCCTCGAGTGCCCCCATCTGCCTGTTCGCATCAGCCACGGCGTTTTTTGAGCTCCCATTCCCCTCCGTGGTAGCTCCGGAGGCGGCTTTCGCCAGGCTGCTGGAAGCTCAGAAATTGCCTGGGCATTTTGCGTGATATATGAGTATTGGGGCAGAATGAAGTGCGATTCGGTGACGAGGAGTGACGCTGAGGTCATGGCTGGAGTTGTGACAAAACAGGAAGTCGTTTAGCACTCGCTCTTGCCTCCCTACCACACCGAAATCACACACCACCAGCATCAGACGTCACAAAAATGGCGGCCATCGGTCTGGATCCGAAGGCCATAACGAAGATCGCCAGCCAAATCTCTGGTCGCGACATCGGTGACGACGAGGAACAGTACGATTCGGATGTCTCCATCGGAGAAGAAGAAGAGGTAGACGCTACATCTGACCTGGGTATGGGGAGTGAGTCATACAATACGGATTTGTCGGACGACGGCATCTCGCGTCCAGAGCAAGCTTGTGCGCTGCCGAAGTTGGTGAACGATGATGTGCACCACAATAAGCCGACATGGCGCGATGTCTACGTCGCTAGAGGCGTCAGAGGATTGGCAGAGGAGGTCTTGAAAGAGGAGATCAAAGAGGAGCTGCAGAGCCAAGCTGTGTCGGTAACGCCTTATGCAGTCGACGTCATGGACTACTGTTTGTTGAGCCCCGACAAACGGGTTATCGAGTCGATCTTGTACGGCAATCTAGCGCAAGATCTGAGGTCTGACTACGGCTTGCAACGGGTTCTCGATACGAACGCGACACAATCCAGAAACCAGGCCGGGATCTATTACCAGCAACTGGTCAGTTCCAGCGGCGAGTCACCGTCAACTACCGATCTGCTGAAGATGGTGGATATCATGGAAGCATACGTCAAGGGCTCTCGACACCCGATGGTAAACAATCTCAAAGGCGCCATCGACCACAGCACCGCCAACTCCGTTGACAATCTCAACTCTTCAGTCTCTTTACAGCAGTCAAGTTCGGGATACCGGAAATACATGTGGTCAAAACCGAAGAAGACAGTAGACTCCGACTGGATCGAGGCGCAGCTCAACAAGAGAGACAACACGATCAATGCAAATCAGCAAACCTTGACTGAGTCCGACAGACTGCGCAACGATCACGTCGTCGAGACCATACACTTCATGAAGATGCTGCGAGCGCGTCTTGACAAAATCCCACACGCACAACGCTGGGGGCTTCAGCCACTACCCTAGCGGAATGAGCAATCACTCAACGAGCAGTATCTCTGGGCGCGAATGGAGCGCGGCAAAAGCGTACATGCTCAGGAAGTCGCCTTTCCGCCACAGTCTGGCATTCCGCATCTCCGAGCTAGAGAAGACCGTCCTTGCTGCCGAAAAGGCTGCGGCCGACGAATGGGAAGCCGAAGATAGGAGACTTGAAGCCGAAAAACTTGTTCTTGAGGAGGAGTTGGAGGCCATTCATCAGGAGACCGAGATGTGGGAGAGGAAGACCGATGAATTGATCCAGAAGAGGGAAGAGGAGGAAGAGAGAGAGAGCTTGAGGAGGCGCAAAAGCTGATGGAACTGCTAGGTGAAGTCAACGAAGCGCTGCCTAAACTCGAAGCGTTGGCCCGAGAAGCGGCGCACCTAACGACTTTGCTAAAAAGACTGAAGGTCACGGGAGACGTCAAAATCGAGGACATGGACACGGACATGGAGGGCTAGGAGATGGACGACCGACAAGCTTTACCAAAACGGCTAGCAGAGTGTCATATCACACAGTATTTCATACGTAGCATAAGATTAGCGCGATGTAGTGTCCCTTTATGTCACCAGATCAGGCCATGGGGTCGGTACGTTCCGCATTGAGCAAGCGCTGCCATCGAAAGGTAACAACGCCTAACAAATGGATATTCCGTCCAGTTAGCTAGAGCTCACAATTGGTACAGCAGAAGAGCAGACTAGCAGAGCCAGATGTGCGCTCAATCCGAACTATTTGTCTCTCTCCGTAGGCAGCAGACTACGGGATGGTGCAAATAATCTTTCCCTTCGTCTTGTTCTCCTCCATCAGCTTGTGCGCGTCCTGGACCTGTTCCCACGGCAGCACCTTCTCAACAAACAGCTTAAACGACCCGTCCTTGAACTTCGGCAGCGCGTGCTCGACCAGCTGGTCCCTCAGCTTGCCCTGGTAGTCCTCGTCCCTGCTCCTCAAGCTGCTGCCCACGAACGTGACACGCTTCAGGATGAACGCGCTGATGTCTGTGCCCGCAGGGACCTGCGTGCCGCCCATGAACCCCAGGTTGACAATCACACCGTCCTTGGCCACGGCTTTGAGATTGCCCTGGAAGTAGCTTGCGCCAACGAAGTCGATGATGATGTCTACGCCCTTACCATCTGTGGCTTTGAGCACTTCGTCGGCCCAGTCCTGGGTTGTGGTGTTGAACGCAGCTGTGGCGCCGAGTTCCTTGACTGCGAAGTCGCACTTTGCGTCCTGGCGGGCGGTTGCGTAGACTGCAGAGGCGCCATCACCTTTGGAGAGCTGGATGCCGGCGATTGAGACGGAGGAGGCGGCTGCGTGCCAGAGGATAGACTTGCCGGCTGCGTACTTTCCGACGAGGTACATAGCTTGGGTTGCTGTTATCCATGTCTATGATCGTTAGCAGTCGAGCTTCGTTGTTGATACGACGAACCTACCTCGGGAATTCCGGCGCATTGCTCCCAGGTGAGCTCTTTCGGTTTCCTGACCAGCATGTGTGTCGAGACGGCAATGTACTCTGCGTATGCGCCGCCGTATGCGAGCCCGAAGACTTCGTCGCCCTCCTTGAAGTTCTCCTTGCCACCTCCTTCTGCACTCAATTCTGCAATCGTCCCAGAGAACTCCACACCGAGGATCTTGGAGGCACCAGGAGGCACTGGGTATTTGCCCTCACGCTGCAACAAATCCATGCGGTTCAGGCCGAATGCCTTGACTTTGACAAGTGCTTGGGACTTGCCGAGCTTGGGCTTAGGGACATCTGCAATGTGCAGGGCATCGATTGGGCCCTTGCCATTCTTGATGTCTGGCAGTGTCAGAGGTTTGTCTGCAGATGTACTCGAGCTTCATTTGACATACCTACTGCCTTCATTGTGTCACTCATGTCGAGTTTTCAGTTGTAAGACAAAGTTAAATTCACAGATATGCGAAGCAATAGAGTGATGTAGTTATCAAGCTTATTGATAGCTCGATGCTCGAAGCTTGACGTAAGGCTGCTTTTCCGAGGCTGTTCCGCGTCATCGGAACGATTGGTAATGACGTTGGTGGGGCAGTATTGTGCACTTTGAGCGGGGCAGACTGGCAACTGAAAGCTTGGATTGACTGCAATCGTTTTCTTCAGAACAAGACAGGGATATTCATGAAAAGATCGCGCTATTTGTGGAGTTTGTGATGGTATTTCACGTACTATACGCTTGCTATTGACTCGACAAAGACATTGCTTACGATGCAGACCCATTCATATAGACACACTCGACCACCTCCTAATTAACGAACAGGCTGTCGCTGCTGTCATTTATATCATACTGCTTGATGAGTTGTGCAAGCTTGTTGGCCTCCTGGCCGTAGTTGAGGGGGTAGATGTTCAACACCTGATAACGAGGTCTTTCATGAGGTTAGCAGCCGCATTACATAAATAGCAGAAAAACACTTACTTGGGCTGGTCCTGATATGTCTCCATCTTGGCCCGGACCCTAAAATTGAACGTCTTGCAGGTGGCGTCCTGCATGATGTTCAAGAAGTTCCCTGTGGTGTTGTTCTCTTCGTCCGCCTCCTTGATCTTCATTACCTCGTTGGCGGACATGCCGACAATAACTTGGGCGGCCTCGTCGAAGCAGCTCAACCACAGAGTGCCGGTGTGATCTGCGACATTGACACTGAGCACATAGCGGTACTGTGGCTCAGGGAACGATGCTTGACATTTCTCGCACCACCACGAACCAGGGTTCTCTTCGATGACCTTTTTGTTGCAACCCTGCGTCGAGCATGCTGGGTACGCGACAGTTGTGTTCTTGACATACACCACGGAAGCTCGCAGGCTGAGGTAGGTTGGCTGATCTTGAAGGTAGCTTTCCTCCTCAACAATCTGGGAGATGAGCTTGTTGTCGTTCTTCGAGCCACCCGATGCTGGTGCCATGTTCTGGTGGGTGGAGAAGGTCGCGGTCTGGCCAACGGCGTTGAACCAGCCTCGCAGCTTGTGTGCTTCGTCGATGTCAGGGTCGAGCATCATCGAGCCGGAGCTCAAGAGACTCAGACTTCGGCCGCCAAAGTCAGAGACCTTCACACCCTTGAACGCAACGATTGACTCGAGCGGTGCATCGAAGCTCTCTGCTGTCTTTCCCCAGACGGTGAGTCGCACTGATGTCTGGCTGTCATCGGCCAATGTCAGTTCGCGCTTGGAGAAGTCCTTGTTGGTGTTCTTGGATGTAATCGTAGACACCTCGCCAACCTCCTTCAGCACACCGATGGTGTCGATGGTAGTGTCCTTCTCCACAGAGTTGAGGTCACCAATCTTGGTGAAGTTGAATCGAATCTGGGGCTTGTTGTCTTGGTCTTCTGCCTTCTCAACCTCGGTGTCGCGCTCGAATTGCAGCTCGTAATCGTTCGGCAGATTCGAGAACTGCTTCTTCGCAAGTGTGACTCGGCAAGGTGCGGAGATGTAGTACACTACGCCTTCCTCAAAGACTGGATAGAGTTTCTCGGCAACCTCAGTGAAGGCCGTTGCACGGATCTCGCCGGTGTCATCCAGCAGGTTCACACTAAAAAGTTTGCCAGTGCCCTTTGCGTTGTGCCATTCCTTCATTTCGCCCTTGTGCGTGCATCGTGCTCGGATGGTCCACTTGTGCGCATATGGCGAAAGAGACTCGATCGGGTATAGATGTGGATGAGTGGATGAGCTAGGGTTGCTTTGGTGTACGGGCAAGGATCTCTGCTGTTGCTGCGGCGCAGGGGCAGGAGCAGGCTTGTTACCGTAGAAGTTGTTGCCGGAGATGGCAGCAGGCTGCTGCTGTTTGGGTTTCGAGTCGAGGGCCTCGGGCTGGCCGATCTTTTCGAGTTCGCCGTACTCTGCCAGGACATCGAGCTCCATGATGATTAGGATGCTGTACGTACGTTAGCTGCGCTACGACTAACGGTGACTTGTCTGTACATACTTCTTGTCTTTGACCTGCTGAGGGTTGTACTTGAGCAGTCGGACTATCGAGCCCTTCTTGAGCCTGCCGGAGGTGACGATCTCATTTGCAGCTACACACAGTTAGCTCTGCCTTTCTGAAGATACACCGAACATACTGGTAGCAATCATCGTCTGGATAAAGTTGCGGACGTCACTCAGCACAACACGAAATCGCTGTACTGCGTTGGCCTCGCCCACCTTGGGCTCCATGGTCTTGATCTGCACGCATTGCAGGACAGGGTGCTCGACGAAGCAACCGCCGGGCTCGAAGATGCTCCTATTGGATATAAGCATCTCCTAGGTGGTTTTTTTTAGATTCACATACCTGATAGCACCTTGTGTGATAGCCTGCTCTGCCATGTTGGATGTTTTAGGGTTCAGACGATTATGGTGATGTTGTGTCAGAGTGGCGGCGCAACGAAGTTTAGAAGACGCGTCGAAGCGCGTTCCGCGTTGAGTGGTCGACGCTAATTGCAGGCAGCCAACCCCGCGCCAACTGTGTGAGCTGAGGCCCGCCGCGCATACGTAACTGGCTGCTTGGTTGGACCCTCGCTGCACAGCCATCCACACAGCACACTTCACACAACAACATCATGGCTGACAACGAAGTCGCGACACGAGCGCCCGAAAGCGATGCACAGGAGACGCCTTCTGAGCAGTCTGCAGGTCAGACTGAAGCGGCTGCGCAGAGCATCTTCCCCGGGGACACTCCTGCGCAGACAGGGCCGACCATGGGTGTATGTCAGGTGCAACGACATCCAGGCAGCATTGACTGAACATTCAGGAACACTGCACAACAGACCGACCAACTCCAGCCGGCGAAGCACCTACGGGCGAGCTTACCAAACTTGGCGGCGTCGAATGCTACATCACGAAACCGTCCGACTACCCACACGCTCCCTCCAAGCTCCTCCTGCTGCTCACTGGCGGCACTGGCGTCAAATCTACAAACAATCAACTCCAAGCCGACAAGTATGCTGCAGAAGGCTATCTAGTAGTCATGCCTGACCAATTTGACGGTGAGCCGGCCACCGCGGTCACCATGGACGAAGTCACAGAGAAGACATCTTGGCTCGACACCTTCAAGCTGAGGGCGGCAGAGGGAATTAAGGCATTCACAATCGACATGTGGCTTGCACGACACACACCGGAGAAGGTCCTGCCGATTCTGCACAAGATCGTGGAGGGTGCGAAAGAGGAGTTCGCAGACGCTGTTGCCAACGGCGGAGGTATATACGGTGTGGGATACTGTTTCGGCGCCAAGTACATCCTCATGTTGGCTGGAGAGCTCTCAGACACAGTTGCGTGGGGACAGGCGGCTTCAGGAGACGAAGAACAGGGTGTGGTCACGAAGGCGCCAGTGCTAAAGGCAGGTGCAGTCGCACACGGCACAATGGTTTCGAAAGAGGACCTCGAGGCTGTACGGTCACCTGTCTACATCGCAGCGGTCAAGGATGATCCCATGTTCTCAGAAGACGAGGTTCTGACCCCTGGACGGAGGGCACTGGAAACGAACCAAGTCGAGCACGAAGTCAAGGTCTACGAGGGGGTGCCACATGGCTTTGCGGTGTACGGAGATTACGAAGATCCCAAGATCAAGCACGAGCAGTCGCTGGCATTTGGGGAGATGCTGTCGTGGATCCAAAGCCACTGAGCAGTCGGATGATCTGCACATCTGACAAGCAGGGATCCCCATAGTTTCCCACATCGGTGTTGAAAAGGCTGGACTCTTTTATTTTCTCGATCCGTAGTGAAATGATACCACTTCTTTCGATCTTCGGCATCTGGTAATCTGCGGGATTTTGACATTGTTGCCCACGGACCTCCGCATCGCTGCATCGACTCGCAAGTCAGCCTCACTGTTCGGGCGCGTACGCGTTTGTGTTCGTATCGTCGTGACCGCCCTTTCGCATCCCGGCTAGCATTGCGTTCGCCACACACCACACCTCTGACCCCTTTTCATATGAGCTCTACGTCACCGGTCCCACTGCCAATTGCCCACTGTCTTACCGCGCTCCACCGCACTACCCAGACGTCGCCTCTCTTTACTTCGAGGCGGCGGTCCGTGCCTTCTATGAACATCGTCCCAATATCTCGCAGTGCTCGTACGAAGACGGCCTTGTCTTCGTCCGGCTTATCCACCATGCTGATGCCACCTGTTGTGTCGTCCAGCCGCTGTAGCGATGTTGGGAATTGTGATAGGAAAGACGAGGAATAGTGTTGCGACAGAAGCGCTTGATGTGACGTGAGGTACTGCAGTTCGGATGGCGAGAGGAGCGGTCTCGCAGCATCGAGGGAAGCCGTATGCTGCGCGCGAATGTGTAGAGGATGCTGATCGATCTACCAACGGCTGGTTAGCGCATACATATAACTGCCAATCATTCGTAGCGCACCTTCTTCAGTCGCGCCCTCAAAAAGCTCCTGACCAGAAACTTGAACCGCTCGAGTTCGGTCTGAATTATGATGAGTTTGAAACTCGTCTTCGGATCCATATTCCCCGTCTGGTCTTCCACAAGCTCAATCTGCCTACGCCATTAGCTCTCTTCGCAAAACCCGCTGCAGCGTCCTGGTAGCAGCAACATACCTGCCGTCGAATCCTCTCCAGTACCCTGTCCATCAGCTCCTCAGGCCAATTAAGGATCTCCGGCGCCGCGCGCTCTGCAACCCATGCCCGTGTCAGATCCTGCAAATCTCTCGATTCCTGGGGCGTCGAGTCGACTGCGACTTCGGCGAGGAGGTCGTCAATATCCATGGTCGTGCGACACGAGAGCTGCAGGTGTTCGGCAACCCTGGACGAGATGCTGCGGGACGGAAGAATATCTTCGTGGGAAATATGAGGAACGTTTGAGACGATATGCGAGCTGTCAGAGACCGTTGGCAATGTACCGCGAGCTGCAGGGGCAAGGCTGGTTAGATGTCTCACATGCTGCAGCGCCCGAGGTGGGGCTGCAACTAGCGCGCGTCTTCAACGCGTCGTGCGCGTCTAATGCAGCTGTCAAGTCTCACAATAGTATTGACAACAGGAGCTCAGGCACACCATATATGTAAGGCACTGTTTCGATTCCCTAGTTTCTACATGCAAATTTTTCAAGCCACCATCGTCTCTCAGCCGCATTACGACGAAAGACCTATCAATTACCTCCTCAAGTCTCGATCACAGGCTTCCCACCACCATCACCGCCTGGGGAGAACAAAAGATGTATAGACAAGTAGTCGAACGGAACAAGAGCCCAAATGGGATGAGACGAAGTGAAGACTCTTTAAGTTGCGCCAAAGTGCAGCAAATGTCGGAGTGCTTTCAGTTTGATGTAGTGGTGCCAATCTGGTGTGGAGAAGGTGTCGAAGAATGTAAGAAGACCAGTTGGGATAGGAGAGGATGTCGGATTGACGATGTGTGAAGGTACGTAGACCTGAGTTTATTTGATTTCGTAATGCTTCTGGAGATTGTGTCGTTGGAGCGATGCGCTGATCTTCTCCACGGGCCATAAGAGATCCGTATGAGGATGGTGGTGACAAAGGAAACGAATGAGACTGCAAGGCAGTGGTCTAATGCTGCCATAAAGAAGAATTATGTCCGAGCCGGCGGCGCCGCGACATTGGGTATAAAATGCAGAAGCAACGGGAGTGGCGCAAGCCCAAAGTGTAGGTGCAGACTGCTCGCAGTCGATGTTGTTCCCGCTGTTCGGAAGTCCAAATTGATGCAGAGAATGGGCCAAATGGCAAATCGCTAGAACGCCTCGAGATGAAAATGAGTAAATGATCAAAACGCCGATGCTGTGGAATACCGAAGCAGCAAGTGATAAAACGCCGTAGGCCCGGTTCGCCGTGATTAAGGGATGTCGTGTACAAATCGTTGGCTTCGCGAACGCTCAGTAGGAGGCCATGCGACGCGAAGCACCTATTCGTCCAACGTTCAATGAATCGTCGCCAAGCGTAAAGATGTTGCCTCCACTTTTTGACCTACCGAGAGCTGTGGGGCTGTCTTCCATCTGGCAAGAGTGTTGGCCGATCGCGAAAGTGTGGGCACGGTTCAGCTTCGAGCGCTGTCGGAGCTTGTTCAGACCACGTTCGCAGGACTGCTCATGCTCCTTGGCATCCATGCGAAGATAGTTCTGGGGGAAGCATCGAGTCGAGTTAGAGTGGTAGAAAGAGCTGTAGCCACCATCGAGGATGTAGACCTCGGGATAGTTCAATGCAGGATAGCGATGCGCGTTCTCCTTGCGATCTTGGGAGCGCACGAACTTCGCCCTGGTGTTGTTAGGAGATGAAGTGATGACGATTGAGCATTGACTTACATGAGAGGTGCGCGGTGCGCAGAGTATTCACAGTGGAGGATGAGAAGAGTATTGTTAGTAGTGGGGGCAGAAAACAGACGTTCAGCCAGTTGCTCCTTGTCACAGAAGTTCAATGCACCTTCGATGTGGCCGCCATTGTACTCGTACTCAAAACGGCAATCGATGATGGCCCTCTCGTCATACAGGTGATCGTAGGCACCATCAAGCACTTGAATGAGGGTCTCATGGGTAATGCGAGGAAGACTCTCGGGTTCAGCAGGTGTGAAGTGAGGCAGCTTGAGCGAAGGGGAGTCTTCTGTGTCCATCACCGACGACAGGCCAGGTGAGTCAGAGTCGTCACCATCTTGCTTTGCGTTCATCACGTCGCCAGGATGCTCAAACATGCTTAGCGATCTCCTCATCTTACTAGGACGAGGACGAGAGTGGGCGGCGTTTTTATTCCTGATAGCGGCAAGGGGCGAACCATTGTTACGAGACTGTATGTTGGAGCCAAAGGGGAAAGGCTTAATCTTGGATGATGCGAAGAGAGATCCGTTAGAGATTGGGCGGCGTTCGCGAGGTGGTGAAGGGGCGAAGCACTCATCAAGGCTGAGTGTAGATGTGTTGTCAAAGCTGTCACGGTCACAGCCAGCGCCAAACCTGAATGGTTGCTGTTCTTGCTGCTTGAAGGAGACGGTGTTAGTCGAGAAGTTCTTCGTGCGAGACAGAGACGGTCGGAGAAGGATGGACTTCTTGCGGCTGCGACGCGTCAGTAAAAGCTCGAATAGGTCAACGGTTAGTGCACTCACTCAGCAGCGGAGCACGGTTGAGGAATGTCTGACCCGTCGAGAGGCAGAAGTGCCTGCTCGCAGGGGAAGAGCATGTCGTCGTCATTGGTGGGCATCACCTCCGGCGAGGGCGACGGGAAGGTGAGGTAGCTGTTGAAGGGGGCTTTGTGCGGCAGAGGCGAGATGTCCATCGAGTCGGGCACGAAGCTTGGCGAGGAATCTGGAATTGGGGGCGTGGTCACGCCTTCCCATCTAACAGGAGGGGGGGTTACGCCTTCTGATGCTGCGGCAGAGGTCAGCATATAATCGCGTGCCGAACAAAGCACGACGTGGCTTACCCTGGGCATCGACCTGCTGAAACTGAGCCGACGTAAATAGCGACCGACGGGGCGTGGCAAGCTGAGGGCTGACAAAGGCTGTTAGCAGGGTGGACAATGACAGGGCGGACAATGAAAGAATCCGCTATGCAAGGGCAGCCATACCTCTGGTCGACGTGCAGGTTAGACGACATGTCTGCAGCCAGACTCGCGGTCGGTGACGACCCCCTCATTGGCTGGATGCCGAAGTAGGAATTGTCCATGCCCCCTTTCCTCATGCTCATGTCGCGGAAGTTGAAGTTCTTCTGCCCCAGTGTGTGAGCGCCGAACAGCGGCTTGGACGGCGGCAGGTCGCGGCGGTAGCCCCACGGGCCGGGAATGGCGGCCGGCGCGTGCATGGCAGCCAGTGGCGACGACATCTCCATGGCGGCAATGTGCGGTGTGGTGTGTGTAGGGCGGTGGGCGGCGGGCGGTGCGGCGGACGTGGTGCAGCGAGCGTGGGCGGCGGGCGGAGGTGCTGCGGGCGGTCTCGCTGCTCACTGGCGGCGAGGGACGGGGATAGAATGGACGGCGGTGGTGAGCCGGTAAGCATATAAGACTGGAAAGCTAATTCCAATCTGAAGATGCTCGCGGTAAACAGCCTCGCAGCTCGACGCTAGGATGCTGAGAGATGCTGGTTGTCGAGGCTAGGCGGGCATGGAGGCACGCAGCAGGCAGTTCGGTAGCGGCGAACGGCGAGGTACTGGCAGCGGCTTCCCAACAGGAGATCCCGGGCAGTGACCGTCGATGGTGTCGATGGTGTTGGTGACTGGGGCCGGTGCCAGCTGTCGGTGAGAGGGAATGGCCTTCTTGGGTGCGAGAAGGGTGAAGAAAAGAGAAGCAGGGCAGAGGTCACCCAGCTGGATTTGAGGTTGCCGAGCCTACGCTTCCACAGCAACGAACAAGCTGCAGTGGAGGTGGTCCAGCGCCGGCGGCCGTGCGCGGTTGGCGAGGCATAAGCGCTGCACGGAGGGCCTCACCACTAGCAGGCCTGCCTGCACACGGCCCTGGCAGCAGCGGGACGAGATGGGGCAGCGTGCTCTTTCGGTAATGCAGCGTGCTGCGAGCTGCTGATCCGCTGCGTTTCATTGACGCTGCCCGGGGGCCGCAATCACGATCACGCTGCACGACCAGCCCGCCGCTGCAGCTAGAGCGCCTTGCGTCTGCGGCAGCCGGCGAACGTGTGTTGACGGGGACTGCTGCTGCAGCAATTGCGCGGATGCCATGGCAATGGCAATGGCTCTGGCTGTGGCTCTGACTCTAGCTCTGGCTGTAGCCCTGGCTGTGGCTCTGACTCTAGCTCTGGCTCTGGCTCTGGCTCTGGCAGCAGCAATGGCTCTGGCAATGCCCGTCAGTCCGGCGGTGCACCCATGCAGCCTGCCGAAGACTGGCTGAGGCACCTGCACACGACTTCTCCTTGACAGCACGCTGGCACGGATCTCGCCCCGACCAGCATCATGCCGGCAAGCCCTGAAAATTGCGTGAAACCATCAGTTCCCTCTCCGCTTAAACTGCTGCACCGGCCTCTATTCAAGCAGTGGGTGCTCCGGCGGGCCTCGTGTGAGGCGTCGCGAGGAGCCACAGTGCCTGCTAGCCGTGACCTGCGTCACGTAGAGACCGTTTCCCATGGAGACGCACCCGGCGTCCACCCAACATTGCACCGACAGCATTATAACCACCGCGAGGCCTAGCCGCGGATCGTCCCAGTCGAACACTAGAGAGCTCCTCTGCTTGCGTCCTGACACGGTAGCAATGGGTAGCCCGGCGTCAGCGCGGTCAGCTTTCACGACTCTTTCGTCATCGCAACATGGACGGTGACTTGGCGCTGCTCTGCCAGGGAAGGAGCCTCGACGCACTAGGGTCGCTACTCGACCTGAGTGGTCAGAGCACCAACTCTCGAAGCAGTCCTAGGCTATGGTCCAGGGCTAATTGGGCAGGCGGCTCAATTTCACAGGCCCAGTGGCCAGGGTACCGACGTCGCAGCGCCTCTGTTTTGTAAGTGCTGCGCGGCCCGTGAATACCTCGAAATTACAAGCTTTTTACCTTATGTGGATGCATAAAACTGGATTCGCCCAAGCTCCGCTGGTGGCAGAACTGTCTCCTAGTGTGTGCTCGAGATCGAGCTGCGGAGAGGCATCGCGATTGCGACGCCCCTTCAACGTCATTTTCTACAAGGCTGACCGCGATGATCCGATTTCCCAGTTTGCTATTTCTGCACTCCTTGTTTGCGGCCGTGTTCCCCTGAGACAACCTACAGCTCATGACGATAGCCGGTTTCGGCTCCGGAAAAGATTGTTTTTTGGACATGGGTTCGGGCTGGTCAGTGGAGGCTGTCGCCATAGCAGCAGCTGAACCTGAGAAGGGTCGTTCGAGAACACGGGCGCCTCCCAATCCACCGAGCAAACCGCGTGCACAAAGCCTTCACAACGGGCACCATCATCATTTCTAGTTTGGACCCCACCAACCGGTGACCCCTCTTCTGTGGACCAGAAAGGCTGTGAGGCCAATTGCGGCG
The DNA here is from genome assembly GCA_022560025.1 of Stagonosporopsis chrysanthemi. Classification (NCBI taxonomy): domain Eukaryota; kingdom Fungi; phylum Ascomycota; class Dothideomycetes; order Pleosporales; family Didymellaceae; genus Stagonosporopsis; species Stagonosporopsis chrysanthemi. The sequence continues at coordinate 59,992 of JAFISE010000096.1, forward strand.
CTTGCAAAAGGCGCTATCAAACAGTCGCGTGTCGTCTCCCGGTGGACGCGACGGACCATGGACACAAATAACCTAAACCGGCACACAAATGGGCAACGCGCGCGTTGTCTCGTGACAAAGAGCATGGGTTTTACTCAACCCCAGACCTGCGGGAGGGCCTCTGCGTCTCAAGACCCTGGATTTTCTGCACTGTGACAGCCCGTTTGATCTCACTCTTGGTCAGACGTCAGCAGCAGGCCGACTATATCCGAGGTTCGTGCATGAAGATTCGTCACGGTCGTGGAGTCGGCAAAGGTTAAGACATAGATTTGCACGCAAGTGTTACGCCCGCCGCTGGAGATCCCTATCGATAGACGCATGGCCGGAAAAGAAAACTTAATGAAGGATGGACTTGAGTCGATCTCGGCTGAGGCGCCCACACCTAACCGTTGTCCCATGCAACTATCGTCAGCTTCGCAGGGGGAAACTAACCCCCTTGGCAGCGCCTCAAAACGTGCGATTGCGGCCCCAGCTAATCTATCTCGAGCACCTCCAGGGTCCATGAGGATTTTGGCGTAGCTGAGCGGCAAACCGAGCGGTCTCACCGGACTGCTGACTATGGGGTGGAGAGGGGTGTTGCTGCTTCAAATAACGAGGCTTCGCTCTTTCGAGTCTGAGGGCTGATGTGGGCGTATAGAACCCTCGGTTGTCACCACGTAGTACAGATTTGTGCTCAGACTTGTGCTCGATATATGTGAGAAGGATATGAGAAGGATGCTCAGAGAAGGATTTCCATTTCCAAACCATGCATGAGCTATATTTGTCAGAGCGGCTATCGACAAGCATATCAGTTTCAGCCAGCGAGGGGCTGTCTGTTGCATTCGGCGTCTTCGAAGATCCTTTGTTTAACTCGTGCACTTTCGTTGCTCAGTGCCTTTGGACTCTTCGCAGTGCTGACCCATAGAAAATCTTTGATTTCTTCCAGAAGCTAATTCACGCAGAGCAAACGTGTCCGAGCGTGCCCGCAATGGACCCGCCATAGCAGCTGGTCTGCAGAATTATGAAAGATTTGTTGTATCGAGGTGCTTCTAGGGGGCCACGACAACTCGCATCACTGAGGCTTGACCGGCGGGTAGGGTACACCTGAACCGCAGCCGTGGTACGCTTGAGCTAACGTGGTTGTCAGGCGTTGCGGGGTGCCAAGATACGGACCTAAGTTCCGCCGCGCTATGAGCTAGTACATTTGGGTGAGCGGTAAGCGCTGCATCGCCTGGCAGAATCTTTTCGTGAACTTTTCGTGTCAAGCGTGAGCTTCGGCAAAGACGTACTGTCAAAGTAATGAAAAACGAAAAAATGGGTAGTAAAAACCGCAAGAGGGAGCGCGAGCCTGTGCAGGCAGAAACGGTTGAGGAAGCTCCCGCCAAACGCCGCAAACAACTCAATGAAGAGCACCTGAAGCTTTCGAAGCTTTACGAGGATCTGGCTGCAGAATCCGATGAGGTTCGATTTGAGGCTGCCAAAGAGCTCATTGTCAAATTTTCGCCGGAGAACAACCCAGCCGCAAAAGAGGTGGAAACAGCCTTGATACGCTTGATCAAGGGCCTTTGCAGCCAGAGGAAAGCAGCAAGAGTCGGATTCTCACTGACATTAACCGAGTTACTGCGACAGCTGTTTGGTGGCGTCAAGATCGAAGGTATGGATCACGATGTCGCGTCGATCATCAAGATGGTCGATGAGAAGACCGAGATTGAGGGAAACGTTCCCGGAAGAGTATGAGTTGCATACCTTGGGGTGAGATCAGAAAACTGACAATCATAGGCTCGAAGAGACCATCTGATCGGGAAGCTATTCGGATACAAAGCCATCATGCAATCTACAATAGTCATTGAACCGGAACTTTCCATGGAATGCTGGAACAAGCTTCTAGACCATATCTATGGAATGGCACGCGACATACCATGGCTACGCGAAGAATGCGGGCTGGTCCTTGTGGAGGCCGTGAAGAGCCTGAAAGCCCAGCCACGATTCGAGCAATGCGCCGAGGAAGCAACCAAACGCTTAACCCCATTCAAGCTTGTCAGCACGCCCCAAGGAGTTGCAGTATGGCTTACAGTACGGGCAAGCTACGAGAAGGTCTTGCCAGAAGGGGTTTGGCATCAGAAGGACCCGCTGTCAAGGAAAGAACGACCGCGCCTGGCGAAGCTCATGAAGGAGGACTTCCACGTTGACTCTGAGAATGGCAAAGATGAGAGCATCAAATCTGCTGCCGCAAACCCCAATCCAACCTTTGCATGGAATCTCGTCTTCGGCGAAGTACTGCGGCGAGATGAGGAGAACAGAGGAAGCGCCAAAGAGCCATCGAAACCAGAATTCCCTCAGCTGTGGATCGACATTGTAGACAGTATGTTGATCATCTATCAAAGGTCATAACAAAACTGATGAAAACAGACAACTTATTCTCGACGACGTCCTCTCACGAGCGAAAGTCATGGGGCTTCAAGCTCTTCAGCAATATGCTTACCCAAGTCCCAGCATGGGCAGTCTCCGCTCTGTTCAGCCCGAACCTCATGAGAACTATCGTCAACCAGAGCAAAAAGGACGACAGATTCCTACACACAGCAGCAATCGCCGCCCTTAGATCAGTGCAGTCAAGGGTTGATAGCGACAGCAGTTCTGCCGTTCCGATCGTTGTTGCGCTCACTACGAAGCACGGTAGCATCGACTTCGATAGAACCACCAAGACGAAAACACTCGAGCAAATCCTCCTCTCGACTGACGACAGTGCGCTGAAGAAGATTGTGCGTCATCTGAAATCTATCATTCTCCGACCAGAGACCGAGGAACAGAATGTTGCAGACAGCCGTCGACAAGTCGTCGCCGATCTTCTCATCAGTACAGTGAAGCAGTTCAGGCGCTACGACGAGCTCTCTGAAGAGGTATTTGAGGGCGACAATTGGCTTCTCGGCGTTCTTGAACTGCTAGTAGAGCAAGCTTACTTCACTCCCTCAAAAGACGTGAAAACCAGTAAAGTACCTCTTCCACCAATCAGCGAAGCCAGCAGAACCATGTTCCAGGAGCGCCTATCTTCCTGTCTTACTAGGCTGCTTGACGTTGAGGTTGGATCCAAATCATCTTTCGCATCGATGGTCATGAATGTGGTTCGGTCAAAGAATGCATCTATCAAGACACTGGAGTCTGTTTTCAAGGCCGAGCCAAAGGTCATGGACACGGTGGAGAAGGCGTTCGAGACACTGGACAAGATCTCAAAAAAGGTAAGCTTCCTGCATCATGCCTACAGAATACAGCTAACACAAGGGTTTCAGGGCTCAATTGCCGGCAACAAGATGGCAGCCGAAGGATTCATACTCCTCTATTCGTTGACGCTGCTGCAAGTTTACAATGGCGACGGCGATGCTATCATGATGCTTGACGATCTCGATGCCTCCCGCAAGGCAATGGCGAAGAACAAGGAATCAGGCGAGGGCTCTGACGCATTCGTCGAGATTGTTCTGTCCTTCCTTGGCAACCCACGCACCCTATTCCGCAAGATTGGTGAAGAAGCCTTCTCCATCTTCGCATCTGAGATTGGCTCGGAAGGATTGCAGTCGCTTGCCGAGATCCTGGATACAGAGGAGAACCTGGAAGGACAGAAAGAGCTATTCAACCAGGGTGACGATGACGATGAGCAGGCCAAGTCTGACGACGACGACGACTCGGACGATGGCTCGGAGATAGATTCAGATGTCGAAATGATTGAGTCGGATGTGGAGATGGTCAATGGCGAAGCCAACGACTCGGATGACGATGAATCAGGATCTGACTCCTCCAACTCAGACAGTTCTGATAGCGATGATGACGAAGATGAAGAGGACGATGCAGAGCTGACGCAGTTCAACAACCTCCTCCAAATGACACTGGGAACAGCAAAAGCCGACATGGACGGCGACGATTCTGACGACTCTGACATGGACGACGAGCAGATGATGGCCCTGGACCCTCAACTTAGCAAGATCTTCAAGCAGCGAAGCCAGGTCACAAGCAAGAAGAAGGACCGCGAAGATGCGAAGCAGAACGTGGTCCAGTTCAAGTCTAGAGTTCTCGACCTCCTGGCGATATACTTCGACAAGCAGTACTCAAACGCACTTACACTGGAGCTCCTCCTACCCGTGCTTCGCCGCACGCGTGCCAGCGCAAACAAGCAGCTGGCCGAGAAGAGCAGCAAAATGCTCAAGACATATTTCGACACCCGATCGAAGCACAAGGCTCCCCTGCCAAAGCCAGAGGCCGTCGACACGGTATGGGCGATTCTGAAGGGCATCCACGAGGAAGCCAAGAACGGCGGTGGCGCCAAGGCTCATGCAGATGTGTGCAGCAGCGCTAGCCTGCACGTTGTCAAGGTCCTCGTGGGTCTTGATAGGGCGCATTACGCTGGTGTTGTGGATGTCTATGCCGAAACGCAGAAGCAGTGGTTTGCGGATAAGAAGTCGCCGCTCCAGCCGACGTTGTTCACGCAGTTCCAGAACTGGTCGATGAATGCTCAGAAGCAGAGCAAGTAGCTATTAGGTTAGTAAATGACCGGCAGCAACTTTTATGCTGTTGTCTTGTAACTGCACGTTCTTGTTCTTTTGGCTAATGTACGCGTCGTGAACCCTATTCTATTACACTGCGACACGTACACACTCAGCAAGCTACTGTTCGCTCTTCACCTGCTCTGTTTGCCTCGTGACATGCTCCCTTCGCTCGGCCGAGTCTAATGCTAGCCTTGCGCTAATATGGTGTAGTCACTCAAATAAATTTCGTGCCTCTATCTCGTCCCATACCAACCATTTTTCGCAGTTGTTTGGAGTGATCCCCTCTGGCAATAGGCTGTTGCCCTTCATAATGATGTGGTTATACAGAATTACGGGGACCTTCAATGGAGTCGTGTACACACTCCGTAAGAGGATGGAATCGGAGCAGGACTACGAATCTCTTTCGCTTGTGACGAGCTTTCACCCAAGTGTCACTGAGAATCTCCTGGGTCTGTCACATGGAGATGCTACTCACTGATCAAAAGTAAATCCACACAAGGCCCTGGAGGTCTTCAGTGACGCTCCGATGAATGCTCTTTGCCAGCAAAACCAAGTATAGGCGTACTCCTAATCGAATCGCCTCAACTCTATAGTAATTCCGCAATCCTCCCACTATAGAAGCCTCGTCACTGATCCTCGTTTACCATTCGGTACTACTTCTGCCCTTCCATCGCGTACATATCTTTGGAAAAGCCAGGTATATTTCAGCCTGGGGTTATGCGCGTCGTCTATACAATCTCCAGCGTCGAGGACGTACTCTAATTGCCGCCCACTAATATTCACCCCATTTTGCCCGTATCTTGTCAGGGATCGGTGTTTTGGTGCACCGCACCCCCTTCGTCAAATCGTGGCTGAACGTTGCGAAACACGCCCTGCAAAACCTAGTCGTGTGTGCAGTGGATGTTCTAAGGTCCCATATCGTTGGAGATTGCTCGGTATCTTCCACTGTCCATGAGGCGGGCGTCGGCGGATGGCGTCGAGCTGGACGTCGACATCGATGGAGCGGTCGTAGGTTGTGGTCCACTTCTTCACGGCCTCATACGCCAAGTCAAGAGCGAACGGGGTCGGAGACGGCGTTTCTTGGTTAGTACCTGGAATCGGTGAGAATGGTTCGGCCTTGATGTGTGGTGTAACCACGTGGCATAGATCACATGATATTCTATTGTAGCAGGCACTGCCCGGTGTGGGCAAGTGCACTTACCTCTGAGCTGAGGGCTCCTGGAGACGAACATCAGAACATCACAACACGACAACAGATAGCAATACAAGCGTTGACCCGCAGCACCCACTTGACACTGCTTACGCAGTTACATGTGGACCTTGCCAATCTGGCACGAGTTCCTCGTGAGTGATCTCAGCGACTAGATATTGCGCTCTGCTATGTTTCCTGGTGACGCTTCCTTCGGGCGATGCCGGATCCTCCTGATTGTGCTCGCTGACCTTCAGCGCTTTGGCTTTGCATTTCGATGAAAAGGCCTTCGTGCCGAGAGTGACCACACTCGTTGCATATCATTGGATTCCAGTCATTTATGACTACGTAATCTTCATGCTTCGGGCTGTCGTTTGCACATAGCCAGGCGGGGCCGTTCTTTCGTGTGGATGAGGGCGACATCACGAGGCGAATGTTCTAGTCCTTCTGGAAATCGGGTAGGGTCCTGGACTTCGTGCCTGACTTCATGCTCTTTATATTGCTATTCGCAAGAGACAGGCTAACATCAAACAAAGCGGTGCCGATGTCAGTCCATTCAACATTGCCCCGGACGGTGGAGTAGACCTTTTCGTCCCTGTGCTTGGTCTGATTCCTCATGGGCATGCTTATGGTTTTCGGTCTGGGCTCAAACTCCTCTTCCTCCTCTTCGCCCTCCACTTCGCCCACATCTTCGGTCGCCGTCAGCTTCGTTGTCTTCTACTTTTCCTTGCTCTGAATCTCGCCGTCACTCTCGTCTCTGCTTTCACCGTCAGCAAGTCCAGGAGGCTTTCCTCTTCTGCTTGACCAGCTCGTCTGCCGTTTGAGCTGGGTGCTGTGCCGGTGTATCGACCGAAGCTTGACCGGAAGAAGCCCGAGGAGGCCGAGCAACGGATGACGATGCGGCGGGCGAGGCATGGGGATCGAGTATTTTTGTGACGGCTCCCCTGAGCGCTGGCGTCCCTGCGATGGTGGTGGTCTGTGTGGTCCTACGAGGGTCTATTCCGCCCCGGTGTTTTTAGGATGGGCACGGGTGCGACATTTTGTCGCTCCTATCGAGAGATATCGACGTTGAAGTCCACAGCCTCCGCTTCGAAGTTCTTAGTCGGGTGCTGGACGAGATTCTCGGCGACAAGGGCAGGCATGTTGTCCATCAGCCAGCTAAACTGGGCGGTGTGTTCGGTGCTGGCGGCCATAAGTAACCTTCTCTGGGCCCGGATTAACGCCTGTCGCTTCTTCATGTGTGTATCGATCTCGGCCCAGGGCTGCACGCCTTCCTGTTTCAGGTGCGAGACGACAGTAAAGCAGTCGTCGACGTACGCCAACCGATGCGCTTTCTTGATGTGCCTCTCCTCGATTCGATCGACGATGGCTCTCGATTGAAAGTTCTCAACGACTTGATTGAAACCATCGAGAATGCTGAAGAACTTTCTGCCCGGACTTTCACCTGCTGCAGTGAAGTCGGTGGCGTCCGACTTGAACTTTTCGAGTTCGGTGAGTAGGTCGCGCTCGAGCGCGGACGCGCATGTGAACATGATGCTTCTTGTGATCTCGCTCAGCTCATCGAAGCTCTTGTTGGGTTTGTTGGGCTTTTGAATGAGACCTTGGACTATGTCGCGGAGAGGGTGATTGCCTGAAGGTCTTTGCTATAGTGGAGCGGGTGTGGAGGAAGGATGGCGGGTATAGCAGCAAGGTTTATTTATGTAAGGTAGGTGAGAGAGCAGATGGACAGAGTAGGTGAAAGAGCAAACGGAAAAGACAGGTGAGAGAGCAAATGCGAAGTAGGTGAAAGAGTCAACATCAGAGTAGGTAAGAGAGCAAACAGCGGCTTGCCGCCTGCACGGTAGATTCCATGCTTGTACTCACGCATCTACTTGCTGAGAAAGATATCCAGGCGAACGACGCATCTGTCTTATGATTTGTGTTTTGCTGTGTAAAAAACCTAACCCTAACCCCCTTGTCCTTTAGATCAGTCCTATTCGCTTATACTCTTAACTCTCTCCTCGCTGTTACCCTGGCCTGAATCTAGATCACTGATGACTGTTGCGGATTTGCGTATACCACCGGAAGTTTGCCCAGGAGGGGGGGGGGGGGGGGGGGGGAGCACCCTCTCCTTTTTCATCTCCCGTCCCCCCCCGGGCCCCTTGGTGGT
>JAFISE010000096.1:67889-92982 GCA_022560025.1 Stagonosporopsis chrysanthemi
GCGCGGCGTGCCGAGTGCTGAGCGGGGGGGGGCGGGGGCGTGGGGGGGGGGGGGGGGGCGCAGGGGGGGGGGGGGGGGGGGGGGGGGGGGGGGGGGGGGTACACCCTTCTCCTTTTTCACATGCCGTCCAATGCCGTGCACGTTAGATGTCGCGAACGCGTCGCGGATCTCCTCTGTTGGACGCTTTATGCTCAGCGGCCAGCAGCTTGCTAGTCGAGTGCTTCAGTCGCTTGTTGTTGGAGGAGGCTTCCTGCTCCACGGAGGCTTTGCGCTTCTCCTGAATGCTCTGTATTTTGTAGACCTCCTTAGCTTCAACGGTAATGGTGATTCTGGTGGCATCAGCATTGGTGGCGATGGCTTCCACATCCACAGCCTCGCCAGCGTCGGCCCGCGCAGTGTGTTTGTTCAGCAGCCTCTTCTGCTCCTCTCTTACGCGTAGGCGAGATATATCAGCCATTTCGTCTCTCAGCCAGTCCCAGTAACCAAATGATTTCTCGAAGAGGTAATCTTCGGGAATGGCACCGACGCCTGGGTTGTGCTCCTTGGCGAACCAATGTGCATCCGCCATTACGTGTCTGGATAAGCGACGAAATTCTTGAAAGTGTTTGATATGCGGATCTTTCTCGGGCTCTGCATGTGCGTCTTGTGCGGCCATGATGGGCTGTGTGCTGTGTTGTCGGCGTGGTTCCGGTGTCGGTGTGGTCATGGGTGCGGTCGTGGGCGTTGGACGTATGAGTGTGGGGCGATGGAGTGGTGGAGTAACGAAGCGTGAGATATATTTATATGGATATGGGTAGCTTGGGTGAGAGACGATGGGACGACGTGCACGCCTCAGGTAAAGGTCGGTTGTCGTCGCCGTCGTTGCGCGCTGCACGTCTGTCTCACACCTCACTCTCTCACCCGTATATTCGAACAACTGCCCTTACACACCACCACTGCATCCTCCCTCCACCGAGACGGTCTACCAGAATGTATCGTCTGTAGCAACCGCGCTGTTTAGTCGACCTTGATCGACCTATAGATCTTGAGGGTGAAGAACCAACTGGCAAAGAAGCCGATTGTGCCTGTAGTAGTGTTAATTAAGAACTCTCCCAAACGAGCCTTCGACTTACCAGTCAAAACAAACACCAACAAGCTCAAGAGCCATGAATACCCCAGGTACACAACCCCGCTCGTCCAGCTGATGAAGCTGACATCCTTGATCCAGTACAGTAGGCAACTAGCAAAGACGTAGAAGGCGCTCGCTCCTGCTGTGAAGAAGCTACGCCACTGCCAATGGTAGTTCTCGGCGCACAGCAAGAAGTAGATCATCAGCACCGTCACCGCAGCAGAAGTGATGATCATCAACCCAAAACAGATGAACAGGAAACCGAACATATAGTACACTTTGCTGAACCAAATGGAGTTCATGATGAAGTACAGCTCGACGAAAATCGCGCCAAAAGGCAGGACGCCAGCAAGCGCCATGGATGGGAGCGGGCGGAGGTAGCCACCTGCAGGAGGGATCTGGCGGGGGATCTGGTTTGTGCGGACGGGTGGCTCAATGGCGCCCTGCTTGAACCCAATCCAGGATCCTGCGAAGCTGAGAGGGACGGAGATGACGAACCAGATGACCACGATGACGAGCATGGTGGTGAACGGGACAGCGCCCGAAGCACCGCGGCCCCACACGAACAGGTTGAGGAGGAAGAATGTCAAGAAGACAACAACAGGGAGGGCGAATGGCGTGTAGAGGAAGCACAGCTTCCACTTCTCGCCGTGGAAGAATTTGTAGGTTCGCGACGCGACATAGCCGCCAATGAAGCCGAACAGAGTGTAGAAGATGATGATAACGGTCCCAAGAGCGCCGCGATTGCTAGGAGACAAGAACCCGAGGAGGGCAAACGCAATGGTCAGCGCTGTCATGGCGAAGAGCTGCGCTCCGTTGCCTAGCAAAACCGAGAGGAACAGAGGGTTCTTGGGTGGGCGGAAGACATCGCCGTGCACCAGCTTCCAACCCGAGTCTTCTGCGACGCCGTCTTCAACGTCGTTGTCGGCGCTGAAGTCGTCAAGCGCAAACTGATCCAGACGGTTGTACCTCGCGATATCTTTCCTCAGGGTGCGAACCAGGATCGTGCTGACCATGCCAACGAGGAAGACGACAATGACGGCAGAGTTGATCAGGGAGAACCAGTGAATCTTGGGGTCGTATACGTGGAGGTACTTGTCCCAGCGTGTCGCGAAAGGTGTGGGACTGAGTCGCCAGTAAACACTGTAGGTGAAGTCGACCTTATCGCCCTTGTCTTCGTTCAAGATAATTGGTGTCTGCGCGCTTTGACACTCCGACTGCTTCGGGTCCTTCATCGAATACGGGTCTACCAAGACACCTACAACTCGGTAATTGTTAGGCCCGGCCTCGTGGTAGTCGATAACAATGTCATAGTGATTGTTGAAGATAGGATTCTCTCCGTCCAGCAAACCAAGCGCAAAACCAGGGCTGTAGAATGGCAGGTCCGAGTTGGGGTCCTTGAGAAGCTGTGCTGCAGGCAGGCCATCTATCAGCCAGTTCAAATCGTACCCCTGCTTGATTTTGTTGTTGACGAATACGGCGTCCTTTGAGTCGTATTCTTGCGGTCCACACAGCGCCTTACACGTCTCGTTTATCCCCATCTTCAGCTCGAAAGGGCTGTCTTGTATGCGGTCGCCAAACAGTATACTCCCCAGGCTCTCTCTGACGTAGTGCGGTCCATCTTTTGGTTGACAAAAGTGGAAGGGCTCGTGGTAATAATCGAACGAGAATACCGATCGCAGTTTCGGGTCGTTCTGCGAGTCTGCAGGCGTCAAGTGATTGACGAACAGCGGTACGTTGTCTCCTTCTTTGTAGGATGTCGGCGCAGTCCCTGGGAAATAGAATGCAGCCGCCGGTGATGGCGCAAGCGCTAACAATAATGCTAGGACTGCGCCGGATACCGATACATCGAGTCGCCGCATCGAGGGTGTCTGTTGTGCGGTCGCGAACAGGTGGAGATGCGCGCGAAATGTTGCTGGGCTACGTTGCCTTCAGCGCAGCCTGGAGGGGGGCCGGGGTGGACGCGCGTGGGTTGCAGGCAAACGATGATATGCAATTTGTTGATGTTATGCAATCGCTACAAAAAATATGCTGCCCTGGCACAGCATTGACTGCAAGCTGAGCGGAGTGCTGGGCAGAGCAATGATGTGACCTGTCCCAAGCTCTCCGTAACACAAGCTTGCTGTTACGCGTCAGAATGCCAAGGCAAAGGCCACCCGCCACGACAACCCTGAACATCGGTTCAGGGTCAAGACCCTCGAAGCGGAATCTCGTGCTAACATTGTCCCGGGCACGGGTGGCACGGTTGAGCAAAAACGATATGGGGAATACCTAAAAGCTCACCGCTGTAAAAAGCAATACCACGACTGAACATCCCTCATATAATCCTATCATGCGACATGTATTCTAGAATGAATCTTGCTATTCAATCACAGGTTGCGTTACGGGTCTCTCACAACGAGGTGATTCACAGCACGTCTGAAAATTCATGTTATGTATTACATCTTTAGATGCACATGACCAATACAAGAAGCCGTCTCTACATCAGTCGTGATGGAACCTGCGCCCAAGCGAGATAGGACATCCACCCCATGCGGCATGCTAAATAACGTGCCAGAAAACCCACGACGCAATGTGGTATCGAAAGAGTTAAGAACAAGAAACAAGAAGCCGCCGCCGCTTACACCAGGCCATCGTAGAGAGACAGTGCTGACACGATTGTCTCGTCCCGCTTGGAACCTTCCTTGAACTCAGCCATGTCTAAGCTGCCGTTTTCGTCCTTGTCCATCATTCGGAAGATCTTTCGCACTCGCTTCTCTGGAGTGTCTTCGTCTTCTGGGAGCTTGACCATCGAGCCGACCTGTGTCTGTTAGTTGACGTGACGTCGGTGTATTGTGTTGGACGTACCATTTTGTAAATAGCCTCTACAATCGCCAGCATTTCTTCGTAGCTGATCTTGCCGTCCCCATCGATGTCGTATAGCTGGAAGGCCCAGTCAAGCTTGTCTTCCATCTTTCCTCGACTTGTAACGCTGAGCGCGCAGATGAATTCCTTAAAGTCGATAGTGCCGGATTTGTCCGCGTCGAAGACATTGAACACGTAGTCTGCAAACGACGACGGGTCCCCAAACGGGAAGAATTGCTTGTAGATCTTCTGGAACTCCTCCTTAGTGAGCATGCCAGATGGGCAGTCCTTCAGGAAACCTGCGTTGCTTCAGCAAACGTGTCGAAGAGCTTGTGGCGCTCACAAACCCTTGTACCATTGCTGCAACTCTTTCTTGTCGAAGTGGGTTGCCTTCTGGAGGTCGGCCAACTCCTGTTGTGAGAGCTTACTCTGGCTGTAGTAACACACGATCAGCTGTTCGTTCTCTATTTTCACATGTTCCAAAGCGCTGCGCAAGGACAGCTCGTTCCACAGCTCGTTGGCGGCATTTGCAAGTGCAACGTGGTGCACAGCTCTGTAATGGGCGTAATCCGGGTCGGTGGGAGCCGGTGTCTCGACACGGCGCTGGCGCGCGAATTTAAGCGGCGGGTGCTGTCGTTCAAGGAGGGGTATGTTGGACGAGCCATCTGGCGTACGAAGCGGCGGCATGATATAGGCCCGAGGCGGTCATAAGGCTTGCATTCGGTAGGCGGCAGCTGGCTTTGCGCAATCTGCAGCAGGGCTGTGGTGTGGTCGACCGTTGTGTGTGCGTTTGCAGTCCGTGCCAGACTTGGAGAGGTTGCTCGATACTGTGTCTCTGGGGCGCTCACCAGAACAAGGTGAAAGGAAGGCGTAGCTGGGAACTGAGGTGGTGGCCCGCGGAGGCCCCGCGGAGTGGAATAAGAAGGAGACAATACTTACGATTTGCCCATGTTGGAAGAAGTTGTCTAGGGGAGCGTAGTGGAGACGACGAGGCGCGGGAGGGTGACGTGAGGTTTCGCAGGCAGAAGTCAGGCGCTGCAACAGAAGTGTGGATGCGGACGAGCTGTTGTGGCGGGGCTGGACCGCGCTGCGTTTGGTGGGGTGCAGACGGGTAGACGAGCGAGGCGCAGCTGCGAACACGTAGGAATAGATCTGGTTGGTAATGCGAATGTTGGGTCACAGGCAAGGGGAGATCTGAGGATGCTATTGAGGGCAGCTGGTGAACGATATATGTGGTATGACGAATGAGCGCCGGAAGCTCGCGCGGCTGGTTGGATCTCGACGTCTCGACAAAAATAGGCTCGCCCACCACGGAGACCCCGACTTGTTCGGCGCCGTCATTCTTCGAGCTGTCGACCGCTCAACCGTGCCCAAGCACAAACACCCCACAGCACGCCCAACGGCCTGTCCAATGATTTGTGCCCGCGGGCCCTAGACGAGTTTCAAACGCTTTGGAAGCGCAACAGCGTGCTTGTGTGCTGTGACTGCCAGGCCGATCGACCACCCAGCTGGCGGCGTCTGGCGCTCACGGCGTTTTACCTGTAGCCCTACGCTGCACGCTGCACGCTGCCCACGCGACTACTAGCTGCAGCAATCGCCGCGCCGCAGCTGTGCATTGGCACTTTGTACACACGCACAGTCTGTCACGTGTCTGTTGCTTGACTCGGCCGATCCATTCTTAGCTCCAAGACCTGGTATGAGCTTGTTCGTACCGGACGAAGCGCTTCGCAACCATGGACGACATCTTACAGGCGCAGTTCGACCGCGTCGAACAGGCCTTGGGCACATTGGTTGACTCTATCGCGTCCTACAATCCAAATCCTCAAGCAGCTATTGACCTGGTTGCTGCCGATAACGAGCTCAGCCATGGCCTTGACCAACGTAGGACCGCGCACTGTAGTTTGTGGACTTCTGACTGATGCGTGACAGTCGCCAGACACCAGGCAAATTATGCGCGCCTGCAGACCCTTCGTGCTGAAGCTGATGCGCTGGAGGAGCAGCTCAAATCTTCTGTAGCAGCTTTGGCTAGCCTGCGCAAAGAGCTATCTCAGACTCCAGCGACTGTCTTCCCCGACAACTCACGCCCTGTGCCCTTCGATGAGCTGCTTCAGTACGCAAAGAGCATCTCCAAATACACTGTCCCACCCACTTTCCGCGAGCGTGTGCCAGACACAGACGGTGCAATGGACAAGGACAAGGAAGCGCAAGAAGGCTTGACCAGCGCACCAGCTACAAACGGACTCAATACGCCCACGACGGCGACAGTGCCAACTGAGCCGCCCAAAGATACCACAGAAGCACCAAAGGACGGCGAAGAGACAGAGGCTGTAGTGCCTGAGATAACGGCAGAGGAGGAGGAGTGGTTGAAGAAGCTCAAAGACAATAACTTCAGATGGTTTCCCTGGCCAGAGGACGAAAAGATCCGGCGAGGAAATCTCTGGAAATTATACCACTACCGCGAACAGGGTCGCAACCTGGAAGATTTCGATATCGAGGCATACGAGGAAGAGGAGCGGAAGAAGTTCTCTGACGACGCGCAACCTGGACAGGGACCTGCAGAAGTACAGGCTGAACCACAGCTGCAGGAACAAAGGCCTCAACAGGCACCGCCAGTTCAAGCTGTTGCTGCAGCTCCAGCAAAGGCTGGGTTCACGCTCTTCGATGACATGGAATCAGATGAGGATTAGTTGTGCACATTTAGATGCTATACATTGAGGCCAAGACCTCGTCTCTTCCCATTAACCTGCTGCCCATCTGGATTTATGACAGTGCCAAGTTACGTTCGCTCGCACGACCCGGCTTCGACATTGACTTGGAGCACCGTCTTGAGATATGCATGCTGTCGGTGGTTGGAAAATTTTCTACAGCATACGAGGACTTAGATGCAATACAGGATGGCGGTAAGTAAGGCACAGAGTCAAAATAACTTTCTTTCTCGGGGTATCTATTCAGGACAAACTAAACATCGCGCTCAAAGAAGCAAAACAAGGTAGCCACAAGAGCCCATCAGGATCGCAATGCATCACAACGAAACTTTAGAGATAGTCCAGGCCGCTTCGGTAGTTGTTCTGGTAAGCGGGTTCCTGCTCGTGCGGGAGCGTGTCGGTGGTCGATCTCCAGGCCGAATCCTTCGCGACGATGATGATGGCGATGAACACGGTGGCGTGAAGGAAGGCTCCGAAGTAGGACATGAATAGGCTGCCCCCAACAGTACGATGAGAGTCGTAAGTAAGCGAGGACGCTGTTTGGATGATAGAGATGATCGTGTAGCCGACAGTGGCAAGAAGAAGGACTGAAACCCAGATTGTGAGTGACTGTTGTTACGTTAGCGAAAGGGCGTACTGGAATTGATTAAGGTGCTTACATTGCCAGTACCGTGTCTCTTCTTAATGGAGCGCGCTGAAATGATGGACAAGGCGCCAGAGCCCAGGATACTCAACAGGAACACGCCGTTGAATGCCAAGTATACGTACGTGGGCGACAAATAACCAATGGTAATAGTGTCGTAGTCGTGGCTATATTGCATGCGAACGATGTTGTGGAGAAGATACGCTTGAAGGACGATGAAGACCAGGAGGAGACTGCCCAAGACGAACAGAACAGGTCCGAAGACCATCCTGAGTACGGATCGACTGTGGCCGAGTTGCTTGCGAAGCATGGTGTTCAGAGCGTAGACCACAACGACTGCTAGCAGGAACGCGTGAATACCGTAGAACACGGTTCCTGCGATGAGCCAGTTGTACAAAGTGGATATTTTTCCTACGACCTGGCATGCTTGAAGTGTACCTGACAGGAATGTAGACAGTTGTTCGCTTGAAGCTGTTAGCTCTATGCATTCTGGAGATCGGTCATAGTAGCAGAAAGGCCAGCTATGAAGATCTTGTCACGTCATTTGGAACGGGACGGATATTTGAAAGTACATGTACGAAGCCACTGGCCTTGTAAAGATGCAAAAGCTTTGCAATTTACCAAACCCGGTCCCTGACAGCAGGAGACTTGACCCGTCGTAGCTGGCTTTCCTCCTGTAAAAGTAAGGAAAGGACGAATTCTACTCACATGAACATGAATATGAGAGCTAGTACGTAAGGCAAGCCGATGAGGTGTCTTCCATGCCCAGTTCCCTTGCGAACGACGCACAGCGCTATCAGGATGCCAAGGTACACTGCAAGGAAAATGACAGTGCAGGCATACTGCGCATTGGAATAACTATCGTAGCCATACTCTCGAGAAAAACATCTCGACGAGGAGCTTGACCTGTATGACATGCTGGCCTTGTTGAGTGGGTTTGATTGAAGTTGGTAAAAGGCAGAGAATGATATGCTGCAATCCAAAACGAACCCAGATGGCGGCCTATTATCTCAAGATGAGGTCTACTCTTGCACTGCCCACTCGCTGTCGCTGCCTTCATGCTCATCATCTTGTGTCCGCCTTCTCAAGGGTAAGGTCCTGATCGCCAAGTCAGATGAGTGGCACAAGAAGGCCTCTCAGTGGTTCCACGCGATCTCGCAGGGCTGTAGCGAGAAACTACCTAAGGCTGGAGAGGGCGCCTGACGGCCGCAGTCAATAAAGGCTTCCGAAATGATGCAGTCATGCCATGTTTTGTCCTTGGCCAATGCACTTGTACAGGATTGGCAGTGTCTGATGAGGGAAGTCAACGAGTGGTTTGCCGCAATGAGCGAGGCTGTGCAGCATAACGCCGGTCACCGGTCAAAGGAACAAGGAGCAGAAGGCAAAGCCACCACCATTTTGGCCAATGTGTGTGGAGTCCAGAAATCGCGTAATTGTGCAAGAAGAGTCCTGATCCTCACACGTGATGTTGGGGAAATGCAATGCGGGTCAGTGTGGCTGCTTCCCGTTTCTAGCCACATGCAAGTGGAGGCAGGTACCGTTGCGTGCGTCATCGGTCAGCTCACCACCGAGCCTCCGCGAACAACCAGTCCACGGCCCTTCTCGTTTGGGCCGCGGGCCTCAGCGGATGCAAAGGTTGTGCGCGCTGCATAGATCCCATAGTTGACTTATATTGTTACGCCTCCCTATGGGCATCTGTATGCGTATAGTACTCGATGTTGTCACACGGATCCGCAAACAAGACTCGTGTCAAAGCTCCCTATAAACCCACACAACAGCCGCCTGAAACCTCTACCGTATACACTTCAGCAATCTCCTGAGAGCTGTCCATACAGTCGCAATGACGATGACCGATTCTGAGCGCCAACCATCGGTCATTGCACACGCGCTCGATGGACTGTCCGATGTACCGCGTATCGAGAGGGAAGGCTCATGGACACCAGAGGGTTCATCTGATATGGACGTCGATGGTGCTACACAGTTGAGGGCCTCTGCATATAAGGATGCTTCCGGCAAACAAAGCAGGAACACAACTGCAATACCGTCTGATGGCAGTGAGGATGGGGCGTACGATGACAAGGGAGACATCAATAAATACAAGAAGCAGAGGAAAAGCATCCAGGTGTTGATTGACGACTCGGGTAAGAAGACACAGCATAGTCTCACAGTTGAGGACTTTCGAGAGATCATTCAGTCTGGGATGCAGAAAGAGGTGCAGAAGCTCAGTGGGAAGTCTAAGGCCAGACTCCGAGACCTGGTCTTTACTCGTCAGTTTACGACATTCGACCGCCAGAACCCCAGCGCCTCACAATCACCGTTCCATGGCTTCTTTACGTTGTTCTGGATCGCCATGGCATTGTTGCTCTTACGGATCGCTGCCAGGAACTACAAAGAAGAGGGCTCCATCTTCGGAAAGGCAGAGATATTGCACTTGATGGTTGATCGTGATCTGTTTGTCCTCTTGGCAACAGATGTAGCTATGTGCGTTGCGACCAGCTTCGGTTTCTTTCTGCACAAGATCATCGCGGCGGGCTACATGTCGTGGAGCGGGTCAGGTTGGATCATCCAATCGGTATGGCAACTATTCTTTACAGGATTTGTTATCTTCTGGACATTCTGGAGAGAATGGCCATGGACACATACCGTCTTTGTGGTCCTTCACGTTTTTGTATTGCTCATGAAGCAGCATGCCTACTCGTTCTACAATGGATACTGTAAGCTCATACTCACGCCTGCCAGTCATATACTAACTGCATTCCAGTATCACGGGTATATTGCAGGCGCAATCTGCTAGAAAAGAAGCTCCAAGAACTTGACGACTTGAGTGCTCAGCAAGGGTCTTCTCCGACATCACCCGGTGTAGAGACATCAGCTGCCTCTGGCGTCGACAAACCCGACAACAATGGTCTGGCACGCCGAAAGAGCCACGGTCCAAAGTACTCGACCGACTTCTCAACAGAAGAGTCGCAGGTCGCATCGATTGGCCAAGCCATTGAGGCTGGCGAGCTGCTCGACGCTGAGCAGATCCAGGCTTTCCATCGCGTTCTCACCACTGAAATCACCATCCTGGACGAAGAAATCCGTGGAAAATGCACAACAACCGACAACGTATACCCCAATAATCTGAACTTGCTCAATTTAATTGAGTGGACATGTTTACCCACCCTTGTATACGATCTCGAATACCCTCGCCAGGAGAAGATCAATTGGTGGTATGTTGCCGAGAAGACCGCCGCTACCCTGGGAGTCATCTGGGTCATGATCGTCGTTTCCCAAGCATACATCTATCCTGTCGTTGTCGAGACCACGAGGCAGAAAGAGGCAGGAATGTCGCTTGACGAACGTTGGAAAGAGTTCCCATGGGTGGTCAGCGAAATGTTGTTTCCAATGCTGCTCGAACAGCTCCTCTCGTGGTATGTCATCTGGGAATGTCTTCTCAATGTCTTGGCCGAGATCACAAAGTTTGCCGACCGAGGCTTTTACGGCGCCTGGTGGAACAGCGTGAGCTTCGATCAGTATGCGCGGGACTGGAACAGACCAGTGCATAATTTCCTGCTGCGCCACGTCTACCACTCCTCGATATCATTCTTCCACCTATCAAAGATGCAGGCAACCTTCTTCACGTTTTTGCTTAGCGCAATCGTCCACGAGGTTCTCATGTTCTGCATCTTTCACAAGGTCAGGGGATATCTTTTCACGTTTCAGCTGACGCAGCTTCCTCTTGCTGCGTTCATGAAGACGAGGTGGATGAAAGGGAGACACACGCTGGGCAACGTAATCTTCTGGTTCGGGTTGTTCATTGGACCAAGTGTGATCACGAGTCTGTACCTTATTGTATAACAGAAGTTGTAAAAGAAAGCAAAGGCGACACCATCATCACTCTATATGTATAGCCGCTGCACTACCAACATCTTCCCGATCCTTGCATGAGCTGGATCTAGTTCTTCGCGCCATTCTCGTCGCTAGCCCACATGCTCCTCAAGCCAGTCCCGTTACTCGCACTCCTAGCCTTATCCTCGTGCTTAACGATACTCAACGGCAGCTCCGCTCCAATGCCAAAGAGCACGAAAGCTGCCCACTTCCAGCGGAATGGATTGATCGCAATCGTGAAGAGGAACCAGTAGATCAGTTCACTGTACGTGAAGAAATCAAATGCGCCGCCAGGAGCTCTACTCTTGATGAACTTTGTCATATCGATCCAGCGCTTCATCCACCACGTTCTTGGACGTGCCAGCGGGTCGACAAGGTACATGAGCAGGAAGCGCGTGTAGATCCCAATGTGGTAGTTGCCAACGGTTCCGATGGCGTTGACATAGGTGCAGTTGTTTGCACAGACAGATGGATATTCAGGGGGAAAGACCTGGAGATACCAATTTGGTGGGTCGTATGGTTCACTGAACACCTCATCTGGCAGGAAGCCGAGGCTCGGTCGCTTGTATCCTGTAGCCATGATCACGATGTCTGCTTCGATGAGCTTATCGCTGCCTGGTCCGCCCTTTGGAACGCCGCGCGAGCGCTGCGTGAAAGAGATTCCCGTGCCGGAAGAATCGTAGCCATTTGTGTCACCACGGAGCCAGCTCGCCTTGCCGTTTCGTATCATGTCCAGAACTGCACTGTTGACCATGGGTGTTTCAGTGAAGATCCCCTCACTGCTGTTGCGGGGTGGAGAGAGGTCGTAGAGGTCGCGGTAGAAGAAGAGGCGCAGGATGCCTTCTGGGATCCACGAAAAGATGGTTTCGGAGCCGAAAATGTTCAGAGCGAGAAGTATGTCGACAAATGGGTTACGAGGAATTATCCACTTCTCCGAGCGGGCGAGCACCGTGGTGTGCTCCGCATCCGAGTCGGCTACGAATTCAAGGGCTTCAACCGCTGACGCGCCACCGCCAATAATGACAACCTTCTTGCCCTTCGCCGACTTTCCGTCGAGCTGTGAACTGTGCCAGATGTCGCCTTTGAATTGCTCTTGACCAGGTAATGTGGGCATCTTGGGGTTGCCGCATGTACCAATGGCTGCAACAACACCGTCGAAAAGCCCGTATGATGGGTCGTTGATGATCCAGCGTCCGTTTTCATCCTTGTACACTTTCTCTACCTTTGTGTTAAAGTGCGTTTTTTCTTCTAATCCGTACTTCTTCCATAGCTCAGTGATCTGGCTGACAATTTGTTTGCGGTCAGGGTATCCCTTCGTCCAGTGCACGCTTGGATGGAAGCGGTACATGATTGAGTGAATCTGCAGACCGGAAGTATTGTTGACCTTGCTCCAGATCCCACCCACGCTGGACCTAGATCCTGATTCAAAGATGCGACAATCGAAGCCATGACCGACACAATGTGAGGCAGACGATACTCCAGTCAGGCCAGCCCCTATGACGGCGATCTTAGGACGTGAGAGTTTTGCGTGTGGAGGCGGAGGTGTAGGAGATAGGAGGAGATCTAAAATGTACTGAAATATCTGGTAGACGAACGATATGGGATGCGTAAGCGCATGCTGCAAAGTGCCTGTTATACGACCCATGATTTACGGTGTCAGGAGAGGAGAGAGTGAATGTGAAGATTGGAATCAAATGAGTTTCAAAACTCGCATTTACCAGATAATGTCTTATGAACTATCGACGTATACCCTTGCACTGACATTGAACACGCCGTTTCGACAATGACATGCCATGATGTCATAGTAAATTTATGCAGGCGGCATTTGCATGTGAAAGATGGACCCGCAAAATATGTCGATGTTGCTAGTAGCCGAGCTCCAGACCTCGCGAGTTGTGTCAAAGTGCATCCGGAGGCACCCGGCGGCAGCATGCGGGTTTCCGCGAGCATCGCGTGGAGTTGTCGTTGGATATTGTAGCAGCCTTGCTCAAAGATCGTCGGCAAGGATCCATCTGGCTAAGCGAGGACGCTAAAACGCGTGCAAGATCCGAAGTATCGTGACCGAACCAAAACATACAGCAATGTTCTCTTCTCAAAACAACAACGGTGTTGAGATACAGCTTTGCACAGCAGTCAACAATGCGATTAAAGCGCGAAATGCCGTGGAGCTTGCGTCCATTGTTCTTCTAGAGCCACCTTTCCCTCCTATCTATCAGGAGCTTGTGCAGTCACTACAGAACAGCTATCCGCAGAACGCCAACAATTCAGAAAAGCGACTTGATCAGCTAGTGCGAAAGATTGTGACAGAGACAGCCGAATATGGAGACGAGCAAGGGAAGCCGGTTCAGAGCTGGAACGCCATGGTTTCCTTCCTCGTTGGCTGGATGACCTTCCTAAGAGATATGGACCTGTCCAACTTGTTACATACTTACCAAGGGCTGAAAGATCTACAAGAGTAGGTCGTTGACAAAACCATGCGATTGTGGCTTACTGACCTAGATAGACAAGCCAACAGCGCTTTGATGCACCCAATTAAAGGCGTCCTGATACTACCGACAATCGTCAACTATGCCAGAGTCTTCTCACGAGTCGCATTAGGCCTGGACAAACATCCAGAGCTCATCCAACATCTCCTCACCTCGAATGATGAAGGTTCTCGTGAGTCCCTGTCGGAAAAGGCGGCTAACGTTGTTCGAGGAGCTTTTACCCAGTGCCTGAACGATCGAGTTGGCACCCAGGACAAGAAGCTCGGGATCTACAAGATGGCGAACATCTGCTTGAAGATCCTCTTTCAAGCCGACAAACCGGAGAGCTGCGAGACAATCTTCCGAAACATCACTAACTCATCGCCACCCTTACAGATGTATCCAAAGCCCGAGCAGGTCACTTATCTTTACTACCTCGGCCGCTACCACTTCGCCAACACTAATTTCTATGGGGCACAGCTGGTTCTAGACCATGCATACGACCTCAGTTCAAAGTCACCTCAATTCAACAAGCAACGTCGCCTGATACTCATCTACCTCATCGCCTCGAACATAATCATTGGCCGTCTTCCTACACAGCACATATACATGCTACCCGAGGCACAGGGCCTTGAAAACATCTTCGACCCGATAGCGAGGGCTATCAAATCCGGCAACCTTGAGCTCTTCCGTCGCATCACCAACCCCGACCTCTCGGGTTCGACTGCAAGCTGGCTGATGAAGTTCCGGATCTTCTACCAAATCGGCAATTACTGCGAGGTCTTGGTCTGGCGGTCCTTGTTCAGAACGATATATAGGAAGGCTGGGCAGGACGGCGGGCAGGACGGCGGGCAAGAAGGAGGGATGAACGCGAGTAAGGCCGCTGTCCTGGACCTGAACGTTGTTCAAGCGGCTCTTGCATCCCTCGAGGGGCGAGCGAAAATCAAAAATGCAGCTATTGCACAGCAAGGTGCCATACCAGGACGTCGTAACTTTGGTCATCTCTTTCAAGACCATGACTCTGTGTCGAGGTCCTCCTACGTGGACCCTGACTTCACTGATGTCGAAGGCGTCGAGCCGTACAACCACGAGGTGGACGTAGCTGAAGCCGAGTGCATCTGCGCGACTCTCATAACACAAGGCTTTGTGGCCGGCTATATTGATCACGCATCCGGAAGGCTGGCTATCTCAGGCGCAAGACGACAGGGTGGCGCGGCAGTGAATGGCTTCCCGGCGCCCTTCCTCGTGATCAAAGGCAAAAACAGCGACAGTGTTCTTGGGTGGAAGAAGGATTCTGGAGGCAGTATGCAAGGACAGGTCATTCGAATGAGCGGTGCAAAAGCGGTTGGAGAATGATGAGATGTAATGATTCTCATTGAAAAAACGATCGACGACCAGTAGCTCCAGACCTCTATGCTAAACTCTCAGCAATGCTCAGCAAACAACAACAACCGTATTACTGCGTCTCCTCTTAAACTGTAAGACCTTCGCTCTTCTCGATCCTCGAGACCGACCAAACGAGACAGAGTCGTCTTGAAACGTCAGCTTGGTTTTCTGTGTCAGCAGAGACATGGCTCACCTGACGTATGATCGCTGTACTTCATCATGGCTCGACGTCGTTTTAGGCAATACTTGAGCAGCAGACCGATACAAGGTACCAACACAACACACAGAATCCCCAGTAAGCCGAATAACTCCTCCTTCGACCAGGCTGTGTCCCTTGTGGCTGGATTGGGCCTCGATGTTGCTGTAGTTGGAGCCATACCGGATGATAGATTCAGATGAGGAATAGTCTTAGAGGGCATAGCTTGCACTATCACCCCGGGCTATCAAAGCGGATAAGTGAAGCTGAACTTGTGTTTCTCTTAAAGACAAGAAAAGAAATCCAATATGATACGAGAGGAAATGATGCATACAGGACTCGGATGTGTGCTGCTCGTGACATGCTTCAGCACTTCACCAGAGACACGGGCAATAGGTTATATACGCTTCGGCTCATACTCCTCCAACAATACATCTTCTACTTTACTCGAATAGTGAACTAGACCTTACGTGGGAATTTCGAGGTTGACCTACCCGCTTTCGTCAGGCTGCAGCCCTTACTCGCCGCCATGCATGGGTTGCATTAGTTCTTACACCCGGCTCGGGTGCCTAGTGTCTTTTTCCCTATTGTTGAGCTTCTGATTTGTTAGAGAGCTCTGCTTGTATCCGCTGCAGATGCGCACACCCCTGAATTTTGGGTGTTTAGGGCGTGTTTTGGGCGCCTGTACGTACATATTGTATCTACCAAGCCCTCAACGCACCCAAGCTATTGGCCAGCTTTTGTCAAAGAGTACGCCAGGCATCCGAGCCGAGAGGGGGGGCTGTACCCAGCAAATCAGAGGCCGCTCCTCACCAGCGTTGAAATTTGTCGGTGTATGTAGGCGGTGTCGTCGAGCCAGCGTGCGACGGCCGACTATGAACTCATGTTCACCCCCGTGTCTCGCGCCTGATTCGTCTAGGCTACTTGGAGATTGACTGCGCTTCGTGTGACATCACCAATGGCTGCTGAAGTTCAAGCTCTCTTTTCACTGTGCAGCTATGTAGCTTACAAGTGCAATGTAGAGCATATGGGTGTCACAGCAGTATTGAACAATTTGTGCTGCCCTTACAGGTCCGAACCTCCGAAATCATATGGCACAGTTGAGGCTTTTCTGGCGCCGGTTCTTATTGCCAAATGGCAGGCTTTATTTGTATGTGTATCTTCAGAGTGATGCGTCTAACCAGGCGTCTGCAATGACCAAGGCGATAGAACCAGTAACAACTATACATGTATGTGATTCAGGCAGGCTCAAGACATCGACGTTTAAACATTCCTTTCACTTTCGAGATATGGAAGTATGGCAAAGCCTCTCAAGCACGATTGTCGCTAGCTTGTGAAGATTGCTTGATGGCTGTATTTGACGTGCAAGACGTCAGAGGGGTTGCCCCACGGTTGACGGAGCTATGGCAGCCTAGCTTCGTCATTGCCGATCGCCAGGGACCAGCAAACTGCAGGCGCGCCACAGCGCGTCTGTTTCGCTATTGCCTCTGATTTCCCTTCCTTGACTTCTCTCTGACATTGCAAGTCACCCACCCAGGAAATCACAACAACCATTATGGCGTGCGTACATGTTGACGCGCCAGGTAACACCCCGCGTTTCCGACCGCCCCGCAGCAGTGTATTTACATGTTTATAGAGCTCCGCTCGCCAGGACCGACCCAATCTGTATATCGAGAGGATTGTACGCAGTGCTTCGACTCGATCGTGAGTATCTCTAATGCGTCAGGCATACCCATCCTGACATCAATTCAGGACGATCCCACAGGTCTTGATGTGTGCTTATACTGCTTTAATGGCGGCTGCACAGCAGACCGTGGCCATTCCCTCCTTCATGTGTCGGGAACAAGCCATCCTCTCGTCCTCAACATCAAGCGCACACGCAAGCAAATCTCACGTGAAGAACCGCCGGCGAAGATGACAAAGCTATCGATTGCCGCCGAGACCGAGACCGACCGCTACGATACCACAACCACCGTCAAGTGCTACGAGTGCGGCATTGATGAGGTGGATAAAAGCTCTGGAAAGCTCCCCGAGCTTGTTGATGCTGTGCTTAAGGCGAACACATTCGCCAGGCAGGAAGAGGTCAAAGCATGGGAGCAGGAAATGACTGCTTGTGAGCACACATTGTGCCTTGAGCAGCAGGAAGCGAGGCAGATCGAGTCTGGAGCTCTCGGACATTGTTCAGAATGCGAACTCAACGAGAACCTCTGGCTGTGCTTAAGTTGTGGTAACCTCGGCTGCGGACGACAGCAGTTTGGTGGTGTTGGTGGCAACTCGCACGGTGTAGGGCACACGAAGTCAACAGGACATCCAGTTGCTGTCAAGCTGGGTTCTCTGACTGCTGACGGAACGGCCGATATCTACTGCTACGCTTGCGATGAAGAGCGAGTCGACCCTGAGCTCCCGAATCACCTGGCGCATTGGGGCATCAACATTAAGGACCGAGTGAAGACGGAGAAAAGCTTGACTGAGATGCAAGTTGAGCAAAATCTGCGGTGGGAATTTGCCATGACGACAGAGGACGGCAAAGAGCTAAAGCCCTTGTTCGGTCCAGACTTTACCGGACTGAAGAATCTGGGTAACAGCTGCTACCTCAACAGTACGCTACAGGCATTGTTCGCGATACCGGAGTTCCGAGATCGATATTATCTTCCCGAGCAAGGCCCACCTGATGCAGCTCTCCCAGCTGAGGATCTTGAGACCCAGCTTCGTAAGATTGCTGATGGACTGATCTCTGGTCGATACTCGAAGCCAGACAGCGATGTTATCGTTACCGAAGATACTCCCGAGGTACCGCACCAACGAGGTGTGGCACCAGCTATGCTGAAACATCTGATTGGGCGCGGACATGCAGAGTTCTCCACTATGCGACAGCAGGACGCCTTTGAGCTGCTCCTACATCTACTCAAACTCATTTCCCGATCCCAGCATGTTGCACCTTTCAAGGACCCCGTCGATGCATTCAGATTCGTCATGGAGCAGCGTTTACAGTGTGTCAGCTGCAAGCGAGTCCGATACCGATCAGACGAGCAGGAGAACATTTCCATCCCTGTACCCATTCGGAGAGTACCAAAGGACGCACAGATGGACGCTACGGACAGTCAAGGCAAAGAGAAGGACAAGGAAGAGTTTGAGTCGGTCACACTGAAAGAGTGTCTTGACATCTTCACGGCCGAAGAGTTGGTCGAGCTCACATGTGGTGCTTGCGGCAGTAAGGATGGCTTCACAAAGAGGAGCATGTTCAAGACCTTCCCTTCTGTCTTGGCTGTCAATGCTCGTCGCTTCGAGATTGTCAATTGGGTGCCCACAAAACAAGATGTTCCGGTCATCGTCAACGACGAAGCGATACCGTTCGATGCATACAAGTCACACGGTCTCCAGGATAACGAGGAAGTACTCCCTGATGACGCTGATACCGGAAGCTCGTCCAAGTGGACGCCAAATGAGGCTGCGCTTTCGATGCTAGAAGCTATGGGCTTCCCTCGTGTGCGGTGCGAGAAGGCGCTGCATGCTACCGGCAACGAGGATCCAGAGGCTGCCTCGAACTGGCTCTTCGCTCACATGGAAGACCCCGACATTGATGACCCTGTTGATTTCAACGCTGGTAGTGGAAGTGGATCTGGCGGCAGTGTGCCGAGCGCAATTGATCCAGAGAAGATTGAGATGCTGAGTGGCATGGGCTTCAACGCTCCACAGGCTCGGCAGGCACTGAAAGAGACTGGAGGAGATATGGAGCGAGCTGTGGAGTGGTTGTTCAGTCACCCGGAAGCTGCCGGCGATTTTGGTGAGGATGCAAGCGCAGAGGTGAATCCACGTCGTCAACTCCTTCTATAACACACTGACACAAGTAGGCGCCTACTGAATCACAAGAAAAGCCTTTGGTTGGGAGCGACAAGCTGCCCGCCAACTTCCAGCTGCAGTCCATTGTTTGTCACAAGGGCAGTTCTATCCATGCTGGGCACTACGTTGCGTTCGTCCGCAAGCAGCTGCCTGACGAGCAAGACACTGCTTGGGTACTCTTCAACGACGAGAAGATAGCAAAGGCTGCCGACATCGACGAGATGAAGAAGTTTGCATATGTTTATTTCTTCAGGCGTTTGTAAGACGGGCGGTCTAGGTGCATTGATGAGCTAGCATAGCGGAAGCGGAGTTGATTGCGATTGGCGCGTTTGAACCTGCCAAATCAAAAGAGGGACGTTACAGAGCATGGTTGAGTACGATTGACGAGTCTCGCAGACGACATGTTGCAGAGCCGTAAATTCAATACAAGACACGAGTGCAGCACGATGCTTGATATGAATTATTTGCATGTGATGACAATTGTGTTTCATCTGATAAGGTCTTGCTGTCCGGAGATAGCGCTCGCTGCTCGGTCAATGGCTCGTTTCTCCGACGGATGATGTGGGGTTTGGCCAAAGCTTGGATTACATCGCCGAGACTCGCAGGGGCGATAAGTGACATCTTTTCCGTGCAATTCCTCGACGTACATTACACCATCACCACCTACACACAACTTTCACGCATTGACAACCTATTGCATTCAATCGATTGCAATATCACGAAATACTCGTGACCACACAAATCCACATTTCCGCCATGTTCAGGAGAGTCGCAGCAGCAGTTCCCGCCCAGGCCGGCCGAGTGCTCGCAACCGCCGCCAGGCCCAGCATCGCCTCGCCCCTCCGCACAGCAGCCCCCACAGTCTCCGCCGCAGGCAGGCGGCAGTACCACGAGAAAGATAAGTCGCACTTTTGCGCAATGACGGTGATGAGGTAGGAGTGGCAAGGGTCGGAGAGTGTTTCGAGTTGCGCTCCATCCCTCACTGGCGCACAGTCTGACAGAACGACCAGCTAACACCCGCAGCACTGCTCGACCACTACAGCCGTCCCCGTAATGTCGGATCCATGTCGAAGACTGACACTGATGTCGGTACCGGTCTTGTTGGCGCACCCGCATGCGGCGACGTCATGAAGTTGCAGATCCGTGTCGACCCCAACAACAACACCATCAGCGATGTCAAGTTCAAGACTTTCGGCTGCGGCAGCGCGATCGCAAGCTCAAGCTACTTGACTGAGTTGGTGCGTGGTATGACTCTGGAAGATGCCGCCAGGATCAAGAACACCGAGATCGCAAAGGAGCTGTGTCTGCCGCCTGTCAAGCGTAAGTGCTGATCGTAATGATTAGCAGATACGTTACTGATTCCTTTTCAGTCCACTGCTCTATGCTCGCAGAAGACGCCATCAAGTCCGCCATCTCGAACTACTACACCAAGAACCCTAACGCCCGCGCAACAGATCTCGGCGGCAAATCGGCGCCGCTGCCTAAGGTCGAGGTCGAGACCGTATCCGCTACTGCGTAGATGATGGAAGAAGGAGAAATGAAATTGATACCAGAAGACGATGGAAGCGATGCATGACGCAGAGATGAAAATTTGGAACGAGAGGAGGACAGAAGCCGATGTACAAAACCCTACCTTGCGAGTTTCCACCACCACGCCTTTCGCTCCTCAGCCCTATCAGGAAATGCTCGGCGTTCGTGCGTTCATAGCTGGCTCGAGACTGGTTACATGACGAGTCGAAGCTTCTTTGTGTAAACAACAAACGATGAATAAAAAGATGAAAACGACAGAGCGATGTAGTAAAGTGATGCATTCAACAAACTGGCAGTGCTTATATGTAGTACCAGAGAGTACCATGATGACTTCGCGGTTTTCATCTAATGCGGAAGCGTGAGACTTTGTGCAGCCAGGGGCAGCGTCAGAGCTTATATTGTAGCAACGAGATACGGTGGAACCGGATCGGCTCACACACGCCTGTATGTGCTGAGCGTCACGCCACTTTTGGCTAGACTGTGGGGAAGGCAAGGCGAGCCTAGAATCTGATAACCGTGCTTGTGGTGATCCGCGATCTGATTATGCATCTTGGTATAGTATAGATGGCGCTGTGTGTGTATTGACATCTCTCGCCTGCACGCACTTCATGCCAATGCCGTGGATGATTTGGAACTCGTATTTGAAGTTGATGCTCGACTGTCGC
The DNA here is from genome assembly GCA_022560025.1 of Stagonosporopsis chrysanthemi. NCBI lineage: Eukaryota > Fungi > Ascomycota > Dothideomycetes > Pleosporales > Didymellaceae > Stagonosporopsis > Stagonosporopsis chrysanthemi. The sequence continues at coordinate 89,142 of JAFISE010000096.1, forward strand.
AACCTGTCGAACTATGTTGGTACACGCCGGACCCTTTCGTCTACCTACAAGCAAGGAAGGACTGCATGTGTGCTAGATACCGGCTGAACGCCAACGCCGTCGCTGTGAAGTCAAGGGTAAACGATCCTTTCCCGTCTCCACTCTGTGTTCGTGATGTGATTCTTGTGCACTGTACAATATGCCACCGCTCTCTTCCCTCGAGCGCTCCGCTGACTCTCGCAATTTGGCGAGAACAGATCTTCTACTTTGGGGATGTACTGGAGTCGAAGGACGCCGATGTGAAGTGACGCTTTCTATAGGAAGCCAGAATTCCACGATCCCATGAGCATGTCGCGTGTCATCTCGAAGCTAAGCCAGCTACTGGCCATGCTGGGTGCGACCTTGAGCAGATTCGGCACGATGCCCTTGTATAACCCTTTGATGCCTTCTGACATGACAATCTGTTTTATCGCATCGCCGATACCGGCGTATTTGTACCCCATGCCGCTCATGGTGTTGATCTGGAATCGTCGTCGCAGCACGTCGAATGGGTATGTGATGGTCTGCGCAACGGCGCCGGAGACAGCACCAGCTCCAAGTTTGCCAAAAGCACCGGGGTCCTTCTGGCCCTCGGGCGTGAACTGTGTGCGTGCCAGTTCGTACACCATAAAGTTCAGTCCGACGTATGGGGCCACTCCAGCGACAGTGGGGAGAATGCCTCTGTACAGTGCAGGGAATCCTCCTTCGGTCCTGTACATGTTTGCCATGAGCGTCCACATGCCTGGCAATTTCTTGCCTTCTTCTCTTTGGAGAGTTGAGAATGATGCGGATTGGATCGATAACCGTGTGCGAACGATGTCGAGAGGGTATGTGAAGGATACCGATGTGATGCCAGCGAGACCTCCGCAGAAGAGTCGCTGGTATGCGTCTAAAGGAGCGCCGGGTTCGCTTTCAAAGAACTGAAACTGTCAGCTGCAAGGTCGCAATTGTGCCCTCGTCGTCAGAAGAGTAATTGTCGTCCGTCGTTTGTTGTGGAGAACTCCAATTTCGTGTCCCCTACGGCCGTACGACTTCAATCTTCACGTGGACCGCACTGGGCGGCCGCTTCCATCGTGATGCCCGGAAAGATCCAGTCAAACAAGATGAAGCCAAATGAGCAAGGTGCGTCGAAAAGGAGTTACTCACCCTCTTGTAGACGTTGTATGCGCTGAACTGCACCGCAGAGTAGGGTACGATCCGTATGCAATTCGTGCCATTGCCAGCCATAAACCCTCTCCAGCCCTCCTCCCTCCACATCTTTGCTAGAGCCTTTGGTACTGACATCTTGTATTCCTCGCGGCCAACACTCTGGACTTGAAACAAGATCTTAAGGCGCTCAAGAGGCGAGACAACGGTTCTGGAAACAGCGCCGGCAACACCTCCAGCGACGAAGGAAGCCACCACTGGTTGCGCAAGGATTTCCTTGAATTTCTCAAGCGCCGTGGGGTTTGGTGCGCTCAGAGGCTGCAGTTGCGTTGTAAGCTGGAGTTTGGCAGCCGCAAAGGGTGATCACACGTACGTTTGCGCCCGTTCCTGGCGGAGCTGGCGCAACAGCCATTGTTGAGGGATAATCAGAGTCCTGTATGTTCTGTAATCACACCTGAAGGAAAGGTGTCTGGCGCAGGAGAAAAGTCCGCGAACCGAGCAGCTGCACGTTCACCGGGGGCAGGGGGCGAAGGTAGTCGCTGCTGTCGAGCTCATCGGTATTTGCAGCGGCGCAATTGTTGACAGGCGGGCGCTTTGTATCGCAAGCAAGAGCTGGTATTATGCGTCGAATGGATCAGCCATGTAAGGCAAACAATTGGCGGTCGATCCGTGTGTTGCGGATGACAGGTCGCGGCGCAATGGGCGAGTGCGGGCGTCTGAAGCTGTGATCTCCGGCGTAGTGGAGTTTGGTGATCCAGAGATTTTAGCGCGGTGAGCCGAACGAATTGCCTGGGGGCCCGTTTCTTTTAAAGGGACCAAGGTTCCCTTGACGTGAACTACCCGCCCGGTCCTTCGCGATGCTGCAGTAGTCCAGCACGCCTTAAGAGCTGTTCCCCATGTTTGGCAGCTGCCGCTTGAGCTGCACCAGACAGATGTAGCTTGTTGTCTCTCACTCCACTTCACATCATGTTCATGGCTGGCAGGCGGTCCCGCGCGCTTCATTTGCCAGCAAAGCAAGGACGCCATGGGAGCACAGGGTCTGTGGATGCGATGGCGCGCTGGTCTCCGGGTGCCCCTTTCCAGCCTCAAGTCAGCTGGCGCTGGCGTCTGCACCAGTCGCGTTCTAATTGAACTGATCACGGGCGCATCAGGTCACCGCCATCGCCAGTGCTGCGAAACATAGTCCCAGCTCATTCTGGTTGTTGCTCGTGCATGCAACCGCAGACCTGGTATATGGGTTTGTGTTGTTGCATAACCGTCAACGTCACCCTAGCAGATTATTACCGCTTTCACTGGTCATCGCACATGGCTCCTCTGGGCATCCCGCAACTCACCACAACGCTCCGAGCTGTCGCAGCGGCTCCACACGCCATATCTCTAGGCTGGTGGGGTGCATAAGTCGGCCGTGGAAAAGCTTTGTCTACACGAGAAATATCCGGGTGCTGTTGTTGCGTGCTAGCTCTGCGAAGCTATCTTCAAAAGTAGTAGTAGGTATCCACATGGACTGCGTCGACATCAGTACTCCAGAGTCAAGCAATTGTCTGCATTAGCACTTTGGCAATGACCAAGATTGAAGGGCATGCAGGAAGAGTTCGCCTCGGCAAGGTATCAACATTGCAAATTTTGGGAAAATGTCCAGACATGCTGCACATTGTACACACTAAACGCGTGCGCCAGCAAAACGGTCAGGTTTGGTAGGTGTGCGCCTGTTCTGCATCAAAACCGATGTACATTGAATTCAACACAAGGAGGCCGAAGCCGTCACCATCTCGACAATCTAACAAGAATGATATCTGCTGCATCTCCGCTATTCAGCCGCCTATAAGCCCTTTACACGCATCCTTCATACACAACGCCACAATCTCAAACTCCCTCTCATTACTGTTCAGTATCGTGTTGTTCTTCATGAGAAAGCAGTTAAACGGCTCGTTCTTCTGCGCCATAGCTTGTGTCTGGTCCCACCACCGTGGCACGAAACTGGCTCCAAGACAGGTATTCGCGTTGGGCGGATTCGCGCTGTTATAGCTCTGGCACGCTTCTATGCAGTCCGATGGGGTCGCCGCAGAGAGCGCAGATAGTTGCGGATCTGTCCAGCGCGTCGCGCATACGGTTGTGTAGTCGACTTTCCACCTGCTCGATACATTGGACATGTACTTCTGTTCATGTATGTCGACCGGGCAGCCTGTGATTGGGATTGGCAGGATGCGCGCAGAGGTGTCATTGCATGAGCTGTTTGTTGGGGCCAGGTCGTTTGTGATCGTTGATGAGTTGTGTTTGGTGTCTTTGCTGATTGCCTTGCCGATGAAGCCTCCTATTAAGCCTGCGATGACGGCTACAAGAAGTGCGTACAGTAGAAGATAGGGCCATCGTGTCCATCTCTGCCATTTCCCAGTATTGTCTGAGAGATCTGATGTAGGCGCAATTTCCTTCGACGAATCTTGAACATGCTGAGGGGCCGAGTAGTCGGGCACTGAGTGTTTGTACGTCACGGCTTCCACGTGCGCAACGGCTTCTGGCAGATCATGGGAGGAGCTATTCTCTGGTTTCTGCATGGTAAAGGTTCAGCGTGTTGAAACAGTCAAAGGAGGCAATCGGGGGGGGGGGGGGGGGCAGAAAACGAAAAAAAAAGGGCATTCGGCGGTTTAGGGCGGGGCGAAAGGGGGGGAAAGGAAAAACA
>JAFISE010000096.1:92992-132166 GCA_022560025.1 Stagonosporopsis chrysanthemi
GGGGGGTGGGGTGGGGGGGGGGGGGGCGGGGCTGGGGGGGGGGGGGGGGGAGGGGAGAGGGGGGGGGGGGGGGGGGGGGGGGGGGGGGGGGGGGGGGGGGGGGGGGGGGGGGGGGCATGAACAGATGAACAAAGGGCATTCCGCGGATTATGACGAGGCTGACAGCTCGGTAAAGTCAATCAGTAAGTTAGGAAATGCTCAGCCTCGTCAGCACGAATACGCTTTCTTACCCGAGGAACGCAGATCGTAAGTTTTTAGGGGCATGATGTTCCTCGCCGATTGGGCACTGCTTCAGCCTTGCATCCCTTCTCGTATTGTTGCCCCCGAAATAGGTTTACTGATTGTTGGAGAGGCGTCAAATCTCGGTAATGTGCACCACGAGCTGGTAGTGTTAATTGGCACTCTCATCCTGACGAAATGGGGGCCAAGGGTAGCTCTCAGGTTACACGCTCGTTCAGACCTTGGAACCACGTGGGTGATCTACCGCCGAGTAATACAGAAATCGTTGTTAGTGAGAGCACACAGAATCTTTGTTCAGCCGGAACCTAGACTTGCTCTGCCTAAAGTATGTCGATGCAGAGCGAGAACGTCAGCGTGCGGTAATAGGCTAATGCTGAAAGACACGTGACCAAACACTATCGTCAGGTTCTATTCAGCAAGTCTCCACCGCCATCAGTGGTCCTTCTTGTTGCCGTTTTCTATAACTTGCTCCTAGATCTCGTCGATCCGTCAGAAAGAAAGCTATGTAGGCATCTATCGGCAGCTGACCACCACCACACACCCAAGGGCCATTGATCCAGTGTAAGCTAGGGGCGCAGCTAAACCTTTGAGTGCAAGCACGGTCATGACCATTAGATGTTCTCTTCGTCAAAACTACGTCCTATTTAGCACAAACCTCCAGAATTGAGCAAAAACCTTCCCATGGCCGCACTACTGTACCAGACCATTTCTTCGACCTTGATAATATGACGCACCATGGAAGCCGAAGGCGAATGCTACGAGGATTGGATACCTGCCAATTTCTCATTTCTTCCACATACGACCATAGGACGTTGAAAACAGGTTCTCCCGTCCGCTCAACCACACCCCAGGGGTCCGTTTGAGGTATATTGTGATTCACCTTTGTGTTTTCGGCAGTCACGCTTGTCAGCAACCCAGTCTCTTTTAGAAATGTTGCGCTCTTTCTTTGACTTTTAAAGTATAGGCTGCGTACTGACTTGCACTCTATAAGTAATGCTTCTTAGTACTGGTGGACATAAGCAGTTGATGCGCGTAGTCGTTACGCGGCACATACAGTTGGTGCGAGTTGACACTAGTGGCTCTGAAATGGAGTAGTGGCGAACTCAACACCAACCTCGACCTGTTGTCTCTGCGACCCAACTCTAGCCAAACGACTATAGCTATGGGAGCCTTAAACCCGTTCGTCAGCGCAGCAGTGACAGAGTCCAGGCCAGATTCGGGATGCGATGCCGTGAAGGAGTTGATTTGTAGAGTTGGGATGGGACGAGGGGTTGCCTCGTTACAAACGGCCCCCAACCCGCCAAGCACCACCATCAGCAGCGCGGCCATCCAAACGAGGCTGTGACACCCTCTCAAAAAGCGTGGCGGCCCTGCGTTGCTCCCACCCACAAGTACGCACCCATATATACGCCCATGATGCGTCACAAGACGCTCAACCCAGCGTCACCCTGGTACCCACCCGCCCTCGGCTGGCCCTCCCTCGTCGCCGCCGTCATAACCTCATGGGTGCTGATGGCTGTGCTGGCGTACTTTGCGCACCAGAGCACAACCCATGGCGGCGTGCTTTTCGCGCCCGACGTCAACGACGTCCCGCTGCGCCGTGCGTTTGCATACCGCTACGCCCCGACGCTCGTCACGGTGCTGTTTGGCGTCTGCTTGGTCTGGATTGATCACGATGCCAAGCGCTTCGAGCCCTACCGGCAGATGGCGAGGCAAGGGCGTGGTGTGGGCGCGCACGATTCGCTGCTGGTTGCGTATCCGTTTGAGTTTGCGCCGTTTGCGCCGTTCGTTGCGGCCAGGAGGGGGTGAGTTCTTTTCCGTTTTGTTCTTAAGGGGAGAACGGATGAGCAAAAGAGAGAGAGACGTGTGCGGGAGCTAAAGCGTTGTCCAGGCATTGGCTTGTGTTTTGGGCGGCAAGCGCAAGCGTGCTCATGTCGTTTGGCGTTGTGCCTTTGCAGGCTGGTCTTTTTTCCACGCGTGCTATTGAGCGCGGCTTCGCGCACGACTTTGCTGTCTCAAGTGCGTTTCTGCACTCGTCTGGGCAGGAGCGCTCGTTGAGCCTCGCCTACGCCCAGTCTGCGTACGCCATCTTGAGCTTCAATGAGACGCTGCCGCCTTTCACGGCGCGCAACTACACGCTGAGACCATTCGCGGCTGTGGGGCGCGAGGCGGCGGCGGGCGAGTCGTGGACTGCGAATAGCACGCTGTACAGCATGGATTTGCAGTGTGATAGGGCTGAGGCCGCTGGCAAGAGGAATACGACAGTTGTGGTGCAAGAGGAAAAGTATTATGCCTCGCCTGACGGTGGCCCCCCGATCAAAAAGACCGAGAATGTCACGTATACCACAATCAACGACGCCGGCTTCAACAGCTCGACAGGCTGCTATGTGCCCCACAGGCGACTCAACAACAACACCGACGGAGCGCAGGTCACTGTAAACGGGAAGCCGATTCAGCAGTATTACCGAAAGTATTCTACCGACTACAAGGGCTGGTTCTCGCCTTCGCTCGCGACTGGGTCCATCTCAGGCAACCTCCGAAGCAGTCCGGCCTGTGGCGACCGGGGGAACCACACGTTTTTTGCCCTCTTCACTCAGAACAAGAAGACGGACGTCGATGCCGACAATGAGATTACAGCCATATTCTGCAGGCCGTCCTACTACGAGCAGGACGTTGAGGCGACGGTACACTCGATGACTGGGGCGCCAACAAATGTAAACTTGATCGGGGAGAGGCGCCCAATCTCCCCAGGCCTCTTCAACTCGACCGTCTTTGAAGACACGCTTGCGTCGGGCGAGCGCCAGATCCAGATAAGACAGGACAGCCTGCCGGGTATCTCGATCCCCCGCCATCCTGAAGATCTGTACGACATGGACCTGACGCCCGCCGTCTTCGCCACCCCACCCATTATGACGACCGTCATGTCGCACGCCAAAGATGAGCTCCCGGATCTGCTGGACCCGGAGAAGCTGAACCAGGCCTACGAGACGGTCTACCGGCTGTTCTTCGCGCGCGCAATGACCGATATCATCCGGCCTGACTTCACCGCGGCGGCGAGAGTCACGGCGGGGCAGCTCCACTCGCGTACCGAGGCAGTCGTGCTCGAGCCCGTCTTTGTGTACCTGGTCGAGAGCCTACTCGGAGTCGTCTCGCTGGCGATCCTCGCGCTCATGTATATCGGCTTCACTGAGCGCGCGAGCAGCAGACTCGTCGACGATCCCGGTAAGCATGCTCCCTTTGCTTTCAGTATCGAAACCCTGTCTACTAACCCGCGCCAGCGCCCATGGCGACTACCATGTCTATGGTTGCCGACGACAAGGCTCTGCTGGACAAGTTCGCCGAACTGGATTGTGCGCCTGAGCAGTACTTCAATCAGAAGCTTAGAGCATGCGCCTACAAGTTCGGGAATGCTTCGTCGAACCACTGGTAGGGACGAGCCTGGACATCCTTGACTCAATGTAGTTGACCAACCGCAGCATTACTACCGTAGAGCTCAGCTCCGAAGCCCAACAGCCCTTACTCGCGTCTTCGGATTCGGAGAAAAAGGGCGCACACCGGCTGCCAAAGCCCATGAGACCTACCGAGTTCCACGCTGCGACTGCTGTCCTGTTCGTAGGCCTTTTCGTGGCGCTCACCATCATAATTGCTGTTTTCTTCACTCTTGCTAAGCCGAATGGTGGGTTTCGATACGCACTCGATACTTATAGGATGTGCTGACGTGGTGTCCAAGGTCTGCCTCTGCCGTCAAAGGACCCTGTTGTGCAGAACCTCGTTACCGACTATCTTCCCACGGCTATCGCTACTCTCATAGAGCCTATGTGGATCGTTATCAACCGGCTCCTCTGCGTCCTGCAGCCTCTCGAGCAAATGCGGGGCGCAGGGGCTGCTGCCTCACAAAGCATTACCCTCAACTATGGCTCCCTCCCACCCCAGCTTACACTGTTCAAGGCCGCTAAAAACAAACATTACCTTCTTTCAGCCGTCTGCGCGATGAGCTTGTTGGCAAATCTCCTAGCGACCACGTTTGCGGGATTGTTTTATCATTCGACGTGGTTGCTCCCTCATGCGACAATGTCGTCGCCACCTTTTGAGTCCAAGTTCGTCAACATCAACAGCACGTCGGGACCACCTATCGAGACATCTCCATACTACAACGACCCTATAGAAATCTCGGGTGCCTATCGGAACTCCGCGGGCGAGAGCCACTTTCTGCTCTCAGAGTCTAATCTGACTCGAAACACATCACTACCTTCGTGGACAGATGAGACTGCCATGTACCTACCATTCAAGACAACCGAGTCTGCGGGCGCGGCAGCAGATGAGATCTACCGAGCTCGCACAAAGTACTTCACCGCAGACCCTCGATGCAGACCTTTGTCCTTCGACAAAGACTTCCACATGCATTTGTGGCCATTTTCTAAGGAAGATCCGCTCAATTCGTTCAGCGTCAATGTAACCTCGTCGAACGGGAATGAGACTACGTGCTACGGGGCTGACAATAACCGTTTCATCAACAACTACGGGTTGAACAGCATGTGGCAGATCGGGGCCTCGGGCGGAATGAGCTGCCGCAACGGCAGAACAGCCGCGGAGATGGCGACGACCCTCGTTGCAGGGCCAAACGCCACTACATACGAGCAAGAAACGTGCAGGTCTGCTGTTGCGGTTGGCTGGATGCGGACAAACCAGAAATACTGCGACCGCACGCCCCCCAAGGACTGGAAGAAATCCACGTTCCAAGGATTCGAGGACGCTGACAGCGAAAACACCTTCTTCATGCTGTGCCAGCCCGAGATGCGCGTCGGCGAAGCGTCGGTGCTGGTCGATGCGGCAGGTGTGCTGCAGAAGCCCGCAGAGGACCATACGCTAGACCCCAATCAAGATACAGAAGGTCTGGCGCCGTACTTTTCTAACGGCGCGGCCAACTTGATCTCGCAGTCTAACTTGTTCATGTTCCGGACGCTGAAGCCGTGGTGGCACAACGACACGTTTGCCGGCGAGTTCATCCACTACTTCGTGCACCGCGCCGACACATCACTGCGGCTCGCGGACCCCAGCGCCGCGCTGCCGACATTTGCAGACGTTGAAGTGCCCATGAAGAAGGCGTACACGCGCCTCTTCGCCGTCTGGCTCGGCATCAACAAAGACCACCTATTCGTGCCCGCCACTACCGCAACCGTGCAGGTCCCCAGCACCCTCCTCGCACCCGAAGAGCGCATATTCTTCGTTACGCCGCTGTTCGCGATCTCGCTCGGCATCCTCGCCGTCTACATTGTGGTATCGATCGTCGTGTACCTGCGGCGCCCCGGCCGCTACCTCGCACGCATGCCCACGTCCCTCGGCGCCGTCATCGCGCTCTTCGCCTCAAGCTCTGCGCTCGCGGACCTCCGCGGCACCAGCGCCCTCAACAATGCGGACCGCAAGAGTTACCTCACGCGCCTCGCGTGCCGCTATGGCTACGGTAGCTACGTCGGCGCCGACGGCGCTGTCCATGTTGGCGTCGAGAAGGCGCCGTTCTTCACCCACATGGACGAGGTCGGGTTCGAGGGGAGCAGGGCTGCGCTGGCGACAATTCGGCGAAGGAATGCAGAAAAGGCTTCTGCGTCGCTCACGACAGTCGAGACCGCGTACGAGCATCTGCCACTGGAGGATCTGGAGGAGCGGGGCGGGTATGGGGGCCGGTAGTGCGCTCTTGTTGCGGGTTAAGGTGCGCTTAGCCTGGCCCTTTCTATTTGTATCTTGACCGAGAACCAATCCTCCTTTCTTAGTCATTAGCTGACTGTATCGCGGATCCCGAAAACAGTAGATTTAGCCATTTTTGTGTCAGACGGCCAGGAGACTCCGAGCCTTCTCGTTCGCCCAGCCCTATTTGAACAACGTATCAGCGGATTAGTAGTTGGTTGGGTGACCACTAGCAACTCCCTCCTTTCCTATGAGTTCGCCTGGACGGTTGCTTTTTGTGACCATATGGCGTACTTTTCAATACCGCACAGAGATCAGAATGCTTAGCACTGGCAGTGGCCATGACCATACTAACAGATTTGCTAACGACAGCTTCTAATACCTTGACTGTGGTCTCATGCGGCATGAGCCTGCCTAATGTACCATTTGTTCTTACTGAGAGTGTTGAATTAAGCTCCACTATCTGTCCTGGGCACTTCTAGAGTGATTCAGATTCAAGGACAGCTCGGCGATGTCCGAACAACACTCACAAGAAACAACCAGTCTCAACGTCTCTTTCTCCAGTAGAACGAGTGACACTGCCCTAATCCATACAGATCCAAATCATACGGTACGTCGCGTTTATACTACACCATCCGGAGCATCAAGCACTGCATTCAAGATGAAGCTGTCATGACCCGGTGTCCTTTGGGCGTACAATGGTTCATTCTCTATCTGATGGAGAGCAGCTTGCTCCGTGGCACGCCGTTCTGCAGTGCCCTCCCAACCCCATTGCTCTCGAAACGCCACCCATGCCTTGTCACGATTCTGTCTTAAGAGCTCTAAGCGCATGTTATTCTCATTGGATAAGGCCTTAAGCGGTGTTGGTGGTTTGATGTATTTTTGATGTTCTGGTTCCTTAATTATATGAGTAGTGAATTCTCCAGGCTGATCAAATGGGCCTCGCACTCTGGCGTCGGACATTAGAATGGGTCGTGGTGGACGTTGAAGTGATGCCCTATGGCTGCTGTGAGCATAACAAATGTTGTGCACACATGATGGAAATGCAGATAGTGCTTGTAGCGTTGGTTCTCGTACGCACCAAGGAAACCGCTAAAGAGCTTGTTGAGCAAGATGACTTCAATCTTAGCCTGAGGCGGGATCTCTATCCATTCTCTGAAAGCGCTATCGCCTTTAATGGGTTTGATTTGTTGCCATATACTTCTTTCTGCCCTCAAGTCGCTGCGCTTTTGAGCCTTGGTGAAAGAAAAGAGAACCTCCATGTCTGAGGTGCACAAATGAGCGAGCTTCCTGAAAATGCCTGGTGGCAGTTCGCTTTGTGTTCATAGATAGCTTTCGCACAAAGTCACACGCTTCACACGAGGAGAGTGAGTTCGTATGTTGTGCCAAAACTCTCGGATACGTTCTTCTAATCGGTCTGCCGGCATGGCTTGAACTTCTTCCGGCTGATCGCAATGATGATTGTTCATCCAGTAATCTTCATTCATTCATCGAACCTGGATTTCAAGCTGCTCGATAAAGGGCAAAAATCTCATGTCGTAGAGTGTATCGCCGACATAGCAGCCGCGAAGTATCCAGTCTGCGTCAACGCAAAACCAAGCGGATGAAGCTAGAGAAGAGAAGTTTCCCTGCCTCGGTGCGGATGCGGGACGATGTGTGCGTAAGCTGAAAGAGCGTTGGAATATCGCATAGTCCAATGTTATGAAGCTGTAATTCCCAGATCAGGAAATCAAAAGAAGGGAGGCTTGATTGGTGCGTCTGTTCTGATTGAAGAACGTAGCTTGTGAATGGAACGAGCAACTCTCCTTCATCGGTGGTGTGGAGTCTCAAATCGAGCGGCCGTCCCCATATGTTCTTGCGAATCGCTCGAAACATGGTTGTGGTGTTGAAGTCCTGGTTTGTACCGTACGGGTGACAAAATTGCAACAAGTTGAAAGCTGAGAAGAACTTACTGTCATGCAGAACAAGAAATATATCCTAACTTAAGGGAGCTTTCCAAATTCGGGCTGCGTGATTGGAGGTGCACGCCTCGCCATACTGTTGCACGACTGGCCCTTCGACACTTAGTAAGCAACGTCTTAGTAGCTAGTGTCAACCGCTCTCTTACCAGCTTCGATTCGTACAAACCAACATTCTACCAACGGAGAGTAGTAGAATTGACGGCCTCTCGTCTTCCTACCTTCATGCAACCAGTAACGACGTCTTTGCGAGGCCTACGCGCAAAAATGGCGGCAAAGGGGCATCACGTCCACGCACAACGCGCATCTCACTCCTCTCGATCCAGCTTAAAGTCTTTGTTTGACTACACCGGCGGAATATGGCTTTGGAATGAGGCGGAGCAGCTCAAGGCCCGACATTGTCGTTTTGATATCTCAGGTCTTCAGCAGGCAGCTTGCCAAGCTGTTGGCACGAACAGATGTTCATCCTTCAAGAAAATCGGCGAAGGTAACTTCAACAAGGCATACCGTCTTGAGATGGAAAATGGGCAAAAAGTCATTGCAAAAATTCCTCATCCTAATGCTGGCCCACCTGTGCTCACTACTTCATCAGAGGTAGCGACAATGGAATTTGCCCGGAACGTCCTAAACATACCGGTTCCCAAGGTTCTTGCTTGGAGCGCTACTGATCAGAATCCTGTTCAATCAGAATACATCATCATGGAAGAAGCACAAGGTCTCCAACTTCACGATGTTTGGAAGGAACTTCCGTTGCGGAAGAAAGTCAAAATCATTCGTGAGTTCGTAGAAATCGAGAGGAAGCTGCTCTCGGTATCTTTCGACAAGTACGGGCCGACTTGCTTCATTGCATACACCACTGTTATTTTTTACTTACAATTTTGTTAGGTTTGGATCGTTGTACCTAAGGGATAGTGGGGTTCGGGGATGTCAGCCTGCGGTCGCCAAAAATGCTCCACATGGTACTTCTGATTACATTGCTTCCCGATACAGCATTGGACCCATCACGCGACGAGACTTTTGGAAGAAACAACGCGGCGAGATGCAACATCATGGTCCCTGTAAGTGTCTTAATCGCATACTAGGCTCGAGACGTGCGCTCAAAACAGTCTTAGGGACATCTGCTGCAGGATATCTAGAGTCTATTGCTTGCCGTGAGATTGACTGGATCAATTCTTATGCGGACCCGTTGGAACCAGTCGAAACACCATGGCAATACACAAGCAATGAGCAACGAAGTCCAGATACTCATACGGAATTGTTGCAGAAATACCTGTCCGTTATCCCACTTGTTACACCTCAAGGCCCTGAGATCGTATCTTCCAGACTTTGGCATCCTGATTTCCATGCTGGCAATATATATATCGACGATGAGGCCCGGATCTCGTGTATCATCGATTGGCAGGGAGCGTGGACCACCCCAGTGTTTCTTGGAGCCAACCCCCCATTGATTCTGGACTACGGCATTGACATGTTAATGAAGCTTCCTGATAATTTCAAGATGCTAGACGATGCCACGAAAGATCGTCTAAATTACCAGGTGTCCCAGTCTATCATGATCCATACGTATGAAACGTACACGGCAGAGAAGAATCCTCTGATGCACAAGGTGATGCAACATCCTCGTGGTCAAACCCTCAAGCAACTTGAGGCCTTTGCTGGTTCTACCTGGGATGATTGTCTTTTCCCTCTTCAGGAATGCTTAATCCGTGTCGAAAGGTATGATGATTCTCTTCATTTTAATTTGTATTTTAATTTTAAATCAGAGAATGGGACCACTTTAAGATTAAGGAGCCATGTCCGTATCATTTCTCGCCAGAACAGATCCAGCAACACGAAGAAGAAGCCGATGCTTTTAACAAAAGTCAGAATTTTTGGAGAGGACTACAAGGCGTGCTGACTGATGAGGGATATACTTCGCCTGAGACCCTGCCTGAAGCCGTCAAGGTACTCAAGGATTTGCGTGCAGCCGGGCTGCGTGATCTGAAGGGCGAGAAGAGACGTCAGTTTGAGGACGTGACGCAGTGGATAGTAGATCTCGATATAACCGCAGCTAGTAAGTGAACTGTTATCCGGATACCCAGCTTAAGCTTGTGAGTACAAATATTCCCCTCGCTGTGTTTCCCTTGCATTTGTGAGAACAAAGTGATTTGTAAGCAGCCCGCAGTCCATACCTGGGCACAGGTGGTAAAGCCGTTTCTTCATCTTTAAGAAAGATTCTTGGAGTAAGTACATGTGCGGGGAAACTTGTGGGCAAGCATTCAAAGGACGGTTAGAGTTTCGGCCAAGTTGTGGTTCAGACATCACTTCAATGTACGTGATTTCAGCCATGTCTTGTATCAATGGCTTTAAGGTGTACACAGGTAAACACCTAAAGCCAGACCAGCCACTAGATGTCATCGTGCATCATCATCCCGATCGGCATCATTGCGCTACTAGTAAGTTGTTTCGATGCCTTTGAACCAGGGATGGTCCAATGCCTGACGCGCTGTAAGCCGCTGTGACGGATCCAGGTTATTCAATCCTCGTATCAAGTCCTTGAACGTCGAGTCAACACCTGTCCAGTCCGAGAACGGCACGTAAGGAATATGTTCTGCCGCCCGCTCATCCCAAAGCATTCTGAGAATCTCGCAGTTCGCTTCCTCATCACCAACATGCTTCATGAGCCCATTCAACCCTACCCTGTCCCCAAAATATGATATCTGGCGCTGCAGGCGGATGAACGCTGGTAGTGCACCTTTCGATTCGTGCAGTTTGAAATCATCATCAGGCCCTAGTATGACACGCCCGAGAATAGCGTAAATGCGCTTGGGATGTCAGCAATCAAAGACATATGCCTAGACAAAGCACTTACTACCAGCCCGAATGAATACATGTCAAATGGTTTGTTTAGCTCTCCCTTGAAGTGACCCTCAGGGCTGCGCCAGTTATCATTTCCAGCTAGCATTCCTTTGATACACCTAGGCTTTGGGAGATAGGCTGCATTCTCAAGATCAGAGATTTGTACCTTTTCGATTACGGCCTCTTGGTTAACATGGTGGTAATTGACCAGAATATTGTCAGGCTTGATATCTAGATTATATGAGCTGCTCATGTTCACTGTGTGAATGATCTAACCCCTGGGCTCACCTAAATGAACAATGTCGCGGCCATGCATTTCTGCAATTCCTTGCAAAGTGGCATCGAGGATTTCCTTCCGAGCTCGCACTGGTACCTTGTTTCGAACCAGACTCAAAAAATCATCCTCCAGGCATTCATATACGAATATGCGTTGGTCTGGGATGGTATCGAACTGTAATCGTATGCGGAGAGTCTGAGGAAGTCTTGGTCGAATGTTCTCATTGAAGGCTGAGAATATGTTTTGAGGAATGTCTTTCAATGTGAAGTCATCATTTCCAGATCTAACGGAGCATTAGTCATCCTGTAAACATACGACATGAGAGGTTGCCCGAACGATGCTAACCAAACACGGCCATGGCGCGGTCTTTCTTGTATCAATTTCTTGAAGGAATAGCAACGTCCGGTTGAACCTATTAAATTGAGGGTCTTTGATGGTGCCATCTTGATGTCGTATGGGACATGCCCTTCTCACCGGGATTAACGAAGGGATGATCGTTCATAAATACAAGACGAGCTAGCGAATCTTACCGTGTCCGTGCACCCAATGCACGGATTCAACCAATGCACGGTATAACCAAACAACGCACCTATTTTGACGCGTAATAACTCCACTACTATGCCAGGAATTAATAATGCTATTGCAGAGATTCATAATTTAAAGCCTGGCGATAAATTTGTATATACTTAGATTGCAAAAAAACACAGTGTTAATCGCTCTACATTGTTGCGCGTCCATTGACGCGATCAGGTTCCCTAGGCAGTTGCTAACAAGCAGCAGCAGAAGCTTACCCTACAACAAGAATTAGACCTTGTAAAGTATATAAATTTACTTACTACGCGTCACACAACACCTTTACGCACTATAGTACGCAATTTCGCCTCTACTGTTGCGCAAACTCCTGTCTCTAATAGCTAGGTTACACGCTTCCTTAACTGTCACCTCAACCAGCTTACCTACCAATGGACAACGGGTATAGACTCTAATTGCCACAACGCTGAGTCTGGGTATAAGTATAAGCTATACTTTGACCTACTGCAGCAGAAGATTGCTGAATACAACATTGAACCTAAGAACACGTACAATATAGATAAGAAGGGCTTTGCAATTAGGGTACTAGGAAGGACAAAGCGCATCTTTAGTAGGCGTTAATATAAGAAGAAGGAGGTTTAGCAAGCTTGTTAAGATAGCTTGCAAGAGTGGGTGAGCTTACTAGCTTCTATCTGTGCTGATGGGACTGCTCTGCCTCCTGGCATTATATTTGCGTCAAAAAACTCCACAATCTAGAGTTATTAGGTGGCTGATATTGAGGCAGGAATACACCAAGTTTACGTGGCTTCTTTGCCTTCTGGCTGGACGAACAATGACATTGGATTAGCCTGGCTTGAGCAGGTGTTTGACTGTTATACTAAGGCAAAGGCGCGCAGAAGCTATAGGCTTTTGATAGTAGATGGCCACAGGAGCCACCTAACGCAGGACTTCATCGACTACTGCAATCAGAATCAGATTATACTGGCTGTGTTGCCACCTCACAGTACCCAGACGCTGCAGCCGTTGGATGTAGTCTGCTTCAAGCCTCTCTCTGCGTACGCCTCTGAGCTGGATGACTACCTCCAGAAGACTCAAGGCCTATTGCTGTTGACGAAAGCCGACTTTTTCAGCCTATTCTGGCCTGCCTGGGTGCACACGTTCAAGGATAAGCTCATACAAAACGCCTTCACCGCCACAGGGATAGACTTATTAAACCCTGACGTTATACTCAATAGATTCCGCTACACAACACCTACAAGCTCAGGCTTAGTTACCTCTGGCTCTACTGTCTATTCTGCAGAAGACTGGCTACAAGCTTGTACTACACTGCGTGCAGAAGTAAAGGATCTGTGCAGTGCAGGTGCGCGGAAGCTTGGCCAAACTATCTACTACCTATCAACTCAGGTAGAGCTCCTTCACAGCAAACTTAATGGCCTAAGGCAGAAGCTATACCTAAAGCAGAAGCAGCAGAAGCAACCTAGCAGGCAATTAGACCTGCAACAGCATCAGGAGTACCACGGCGGAGCGATGGTGTGGTCTCCTCAGTCTATTCAGGAGGCACGGGTTTGAATGGCTGTTAATGAGAGGAACAAGGAGGAGGAAGAGCAAAAAAAAGCAGAGATAAGGGAGTTAGCAGCTGCTAATAAGCTATACAAGGAGAAGATTGAAGAAGAGAAGTGTTAACAGCGGGCAAGGGAGAAGGAAGAGTGTGCAAGGATGAAGGCAGAGGAACGTTAAGCAATAGACGTCCGGAAAGCTGCCAGAGCCGCTGCTAAACAGGCCAACGACGCTGCAAAAGCTATACAACAGTTCTAAAGAGGTAAGACTATAACCTCAAAAGCTTCTGCAGTCAAACTAAAGCCTGTGCGTCATGCTGTAGGTGCTCGTAGTCGCCCAAAGCCTGCGACGCCTCCTCCACCAGCTCGCACACACACCACCCACAGTGGCCGCACCACCACTTTATATAGATAACTTTTGCATAAGAACTTTGTCGCATAGGTCTATAGAATACTGCACCAAAATACCTCGCAATAATAACTATTGTACGTGGCTCTACAACCTCATTTGTGTTGGCTACCAAAAGCGTTGAACCGTGCATTGGTTGAATCCGTGCATTGGGTGCACGGACACGGTAGCGTCACGTGCAAGCACGGCCGATGGAGGGCTGCTGTCCCAACCAACATCGAACGCTTTGCATTTCAACGGCTGGCGCGTTTGTGTCGACACGACACCCGTGCTCCACCAACACTGACCGATGAGAGGCATCGTCTCCGTGTGTACATGAAGTAAGGCTGAGGTGCTAATAAGAGAGAAGGTGTCGTAGGCCAAGCGCTGTCGCGAACCTGATCTCTCTCTCTCTAAATACCTGAAGCAGGCACTGCCAGATTGGCTACATCCAGACACTCGAGCTCTATGTAGTACCTGAGAGGCGCATACACGAGTGATATGGCAGGAAACGATTTCTTCCCAAAAGATCTTAAGCTTGTGATAGCTAGATCAGCTTGTAGCCTCGGAGCGTGCAGTCACTCGACATCATTCGTTCTTTCCGACCTTCTATTGGCAAGAGTGGAATCTTCTAGGTGAGGTGATTCGCAAAGCCTCCAGCTACATAGATACGTGCTGATGCATCAAAAAGGCATGTTTTCACTTCGACATATGAGGGTTGTCTCTTGAGAACTTGATACGAACAGTATCCTATAAGACACCACGATGGTCACCAAATCTCAAAGATGGTTGCGTCAACCGGGCTGCCATGCGTGTATTTCGCATGTTGTTCTTGCAAAGTTTGTTAGCAAACTCTTGTAGGAAACGCACAATCGACCAATTCTTTAACGCGAAGTTGAGTTGTGATGACAATGCTCCTTGTCTCATCTCTTCTTTGCTTCAAATATCTGTAGTTCTCAGATTGCTGAGACTTTTTCCAACGTGTTCTTTGTTCAGTGTAAAATATCTCAATCTTGTTTAATCTGTTTCTCAATAAATCCCACCCTAGGTTCTAAACCTACACCTACGCTATAATAGTTTTTGTGATGTACGGACCCCCTGAAGTCTAGTAAGCTAGTCTATAGCTTACTTCCGACAGGTTGTAAGCAGTGTTCAGCTAATCGGAAGCCATCCTTGACGAAGTCTAGATCAAGGCTGGTCCTTACATTTCAAACAAGTACCGATACCACAAATACGTTGCTTCTGCATCTAGTACAATACTCCTAAAAACATATAAGTCATCTTTCTACTTCGATCCTCTCACACGAGCTTCTTAGCAAGGTTTGCCGCAAAGGTTGCGCAGTTGTAGGTTTTGTGGTTGTACATCTTGCCTGCGATTTCACTCTCGGCTATACACACAAGAGTCAGCATTTATACACAATCTGGCCGTTTCAAAGCTTGAGAAATGACGATCACTCACCGAAAGTTCCGATGGTCTTGAGCGTTTTTCTTCCGTCCTTGACCTGGCCCTTGTACTCGAACACTTCATGCCCGCCCTTAACTTCGATATACGCTCCGTCGTAACTACTCACTGCGGCTCCATCGCCATTTGGTTTCTTGAGCCAAGTCTTGTCATTGAACTGCAGTCCGTACTCATAGTACCCTTTGCTGGGGTTACCAATCACAACATCCTTGTGCCGACCACCAGTGTCTTTCATGAGCTGGTTAAGTCCCTCATGAGAAGCGCCGCTGCGGTCGTCGTATGTCGACGGGCGCTCATCTGTGCGGATCCAGACGTGCAACTTAGTAGCATCTTTCCCTGTGGGGACGCTGGGAAGGGCCCGTTTAGGCAGTTGTAAGGCCTCTAGGGCAATGTTCGTGTGAACAGGAAAGTCGCGTGGGTGGGATCGGACGCGAATGGCATCACCAGCGCCTGAAATCTCAGCCGAGACGAAGCCCAGAAGACTTGTAAGGAGAAAGAAAGGGGCCGAAAGCTTCATTGTGGTGAGGAAGACTTGAGAATGTGTTGTGGTGTTGTGGTGTTGATTGTAACTGATGATAATGCAAGCAGATACTCGTACTCTTATGACCACTGCATCACACGGAACACGGACCTTGTACCTCTGCTCTGTACAGGGAGATGAAAAGTGCGAGTGTTTGATGCGATCCAAAAGTCTGTCCGCTGGACATAATGTCCGCAGTCAAGCCACCACAGCGCACAGTGAACGACGTTCGCCTTCATCGGTAGAATGACGGAGGTTGTGTGACAAGTTCGGATAAGCTCCAGAGACCAGAATTTCTGAAATGGAACTGCGGAGTCCGAAACCCATGAGAGACTAACCCAACGGTCCGTTAATAAGACATTCGGAGCCCGAAGGCATCACGTGATACATGTCAACATTTAGGCTGCTCTCAGAACGGTCAACCGACCACCAACTTTCGCAAAAGTTTTTGCGAAAAGACTGAGCTTCTTATCATGGAAGATGAGCCAGAACCCACCATTAGCTCCGAAAGCTTTGACAAGTATGGACTCAACGAACGCTGCCGAACGTCCAGAGAAAGAGTGCAAGACTTCGTAGATCGCGGTCTTACGAGCCAAGGTGAAGCACAATATCGAACACCTACGTAGTTTGATCTAATACAGTCAAGATTCACTTTACCACAGATATACAGAAAAGCAGTCCGCAAGACTGACCAGCGCACGAAGATCCGACCAACCTACCGTGATTGAAGACATCAAAGCCTCATTCCAACGCTTACGCAATCCAGCAACAGGCTGTATGATACAACGCTCATAACATGCGTTTCTCCCATGTAACGCTGACACAAAACGCAGATCTATCCACAGACCTCTTCAAACACCAGAGCACACAACGCCTGTCCCTTTCCAGTCTTCTCACAGAAGAAACCTCGACTACCCTTCTCTCTATCCTGACCTTTCACGCATACTACCCTTTTCCACCACCACATACCTGGCCACATTACTCACCAGGCCAGTCCCTGATCGATGAAGACGCCTTCGTCCGCGCAGTCTGTCTCCTCACGCTCTCTCCCTTCCCATTCCAAGGCCCCGATGCACCAGCCACGCACGAGTATTACTCTGGAACATGGGGACCACACAGAGGACGATACATCGCGCGCCGTGGTAAAGACGCGGGTGACTTTTGCAGACGCGTGTTTCGAAGCATTGCTATTCCCGACGGCACGAGCACTGAACAAGCCACAACGGTGAGCGTGCCGAGGTTTGTGTACTACGAATCCGCCCCCGAAGGAGAAGCTGATGGAGATGGTATTGGGGTGGAGATGATTGTAGTGGAAGAAGAGAGAGAAGTGGAGATCGATGTTGTGGACGTGCTTTCCGAGTGTCCGCCTGAGGAGGATCGGTCGACGGCGAATCCATTTCGTGAGAGCTATCGTGTGGTTTTACCGGGTCTGCCACGGTATGACGAAGACCTTACGAGGCTTTTCATCCCTACGTCAAGGTTGATGGAGTTGATGGAAGTGCTCCAGGAAGTACAGGCAGAAACCACTACCGAATGGGCTACTAGAATCAAGGGATCTGGTATTGGCGAAAAAGTCGGCTGGGAGGAGTTTCACTCTGCAATGGTAGAACACTCGGTAAGTGCTTGGCTCAAGAGTACGAGATATTAGTGGCTGGCTGACATGGATGGCAGAAACTTATCGCAGATGGTCTCTCCAAGATTTTTGGGGCCTTTACCATGGCAGAAGTATGAAATCATAAGAAACATTGAGAACAACGTGGCAATTCTCATACACACTTCTTGTAATGCTCCTTCTGGTGGTGGCGAAAAGGCGACGAGAAAGAGATTCATCCGGATCTGCAAAGTTCTCAAGAACCCAAACAGTGACTGTACGCGACCCCACAGCTCTGTCGGCGTATACACTTCGCCTTAATTGCGTTGTGACTACTGATCATAGTCAGACTTGAGAATACCGCTGTGTCATAGAGGAAGGTGGTATGATTAAGTAGATCTATGACGCAAATCCTCTATGGAGCATCCATCTTACAGCTATTCTATATATGCCACCGTACTGACACTGCACTACTAACGAAAAGATTCGTAACTGTCACGCTGCTCTAGAAGTGCCAAAAGGGGGTGTTGCTCGAGGATGCGCTCATCCTCTCCCCTATTCCCACTTCTTGAGAAGACTCTTCACAGCCTCCAAGTTCTTCTCGATGACGCGAGCATGCTCCCGACTCCTCGGAATAAACTGGACCTTGAAAGGCTTCGGTCCTGTGATCAGCTTCTCTTCGTACGCATCCGTATCAATCTCTATCTTATCACCCGTGATCTCATCCGCCGCGTGCTCAATGCGGAAGGCCCATAATAGGCCCGCCAGCATACGCCATTGCGTTCGCTCAGCGAGATGGATACCGGCACAGATACGGCGACCGGCACCGTACGTGTAGTGATCGCGTTTCTCAAAGTCTGGGCTTGAGGCGTACTCCGTCGCCAGTCCTGGGTGGTTGAGATAGCGATCCGGGTTGTAGGCATCGGGCTCGTCGTACTGAGAGTGGCTCAGAGCCCATTGAGGGATCATTACAGTAGCGTCCTTGGGCTATCATCTGGTCAGTAGGCAGTCTTCTAACTAGTTGCAGTGATGACTTACTATTAACATGCCCTCGTACCAATTGTCTTCGGTACAGCGATGAGGAATTCCCGTGGGGACTCTGCGATGGATGTGTGAGAATTGAAGAGCATACGTGTCAGAACCACTAGTATGCAACTTACACGGGGCGTATTCGAAGGCCTTCTTTCATGATACAATTGATATATGGCAGGTCTTTGAAGTCGGCAAACGTGGGCACTCTGCTCACACCACAAAGAGCATCGAGCTCCCTCTGGGCCTTATCTTGGACCCACGGGTGCGTGGCAAGAAACATGATGCTCGTTCTCATAGTGAGAGCACTGGTCTCTGCGGCGGCTTGCATTAGGGCTCCGACAAAGTTAGCGAGCTTCGTTCCATGGAAAGCGTTGTCGAGCTTAATGCTTTGATCGTCGAGTAAGTCGTCCATAAGTGAAACTCGTTTGTCGCCCTCGTTGCGTCTCGTTTCGACGTGCGTTCGAGCCTCTGTCCATATCCTTGTCGGTATGCTGAAACCTTCCTCTGCACGTTTGGTCGAGCTGAGCCACTGCTTGGGTATCCACTTGAAAACTGGGAACTGCTCAGTTGGGAGATATGTGCCTGGACTTAAAGCTGCGTTAACCTATGGTACATTAAAAGGCTGTTCTAGATCATGGAACCATCTGATCATACCGCTTCCATAGCCTCGTAGGCGCCCTAACATGGTTATTGCTTGCCTAGGTTTGTTTCAAGGTCCGACTCACTGTTGCCCAAAAGTCATCATTCGACGTCGCTCGCTGCCCAAATAGTGCAATGGATGAGAACGAAGCAGTAGCTCTATCTACATGCTTGCTGAAGTTCTTTGGGTAGACGAGTAAGTCATGCATGAGAGTTGTAACCCTGGCTTCCAAATTAGCACTGCGAAGCTACATCCTTATGGAGAGAGCGCGGCCTCGTCGCGCACTTTCGTATGCAATCCTAAAGCTGTGGATGTACCTACTCTGCTTCCGAGATCTTAGCCAATTCGCCGTCAAGCTTGACAGGTGCGAAGAATCGCGCAGTGATTTTGCGCTGCGCCCTCCATACCGCATCCGCATCCATGTTGGCGATGTTCTCGCCTTTCAGAGCGATGTGGTATTGCTCGTCTTGTGGCCTTGAGGAATAAATTGCGCTCCGTTTGTCTATCAGATCGTGCACTGCACGCCTACTGTTGAGCACTATCATCGTGCCTTTTCCAATCTTAAGGGAAAACACTGCTCCATATTGTTCGCTCCAATCTTTGAACCTGGGGTTGGTGAGTGCGAGAAAGGTTATGGAATATAATATGCAGACCTTTTGTAGAGATCTTTGTCAACAGCGAGATGAGCATTGCCGACTATAGGGTAGGTTCGTGGACCTGGAGGAACGTGCTTCTCGCGCGATCCAAAGCGCACGAGTGTAAAGATTATGTAGGCGCCGCCTAAGATTGAAAGGGCCCAAAAGTAGGAAACAGGTCCAAATACCATCGCCATCGTGCTTCTCTTTAGGTGAATCTGGAGTTTCAGAGATTGAAGGGTTGTCCTCGCTACAATCGGACGAGGCGGCTTTGAATACTTATGGTGCGAGTATTCTGTAAGACACGATTACGTGAGACCTTAATCCCTGCAAGCTGCGACCATCATCGCAAAGCCCATTGGTTAGTCTGGCCTACTAACTGGCACTATAGAGCTTATTGGGATAGCACGGGACTTCCTAGCCGCTGTGGATTGACCCAGCGACTGATAAATGATATCGTTCCCAGAGACCGAATGTCCGATACAGATCCTACAATACCGTAGAGCGCGGTCCAAGGTATTTGCCAGATGCCTAATGGACTTGCATATATGCGAGTTGAAGTATCGGCGGGAACGGTGAAGTCTTCGTGAAGATGTGTCTTGGAAGTCGTATCAACCACTGTCGAGTAGGGTGATCTCGGGGAGATGCTGTGAAGCGAGATCAATCGTTATGACAGAACGTTATACTCATATCGACCAAAGCTCTCAATGGCCGTTGTCATTGATCGCAGCCGCTACCAGCTCTATGTTCGAAGCGACATGAGGGTCGACTAAGTACGGGTACAATCTTCGGTGTCTACGGTTGACCTTGCTAAAGCGCCGAAGCAAGAATTCGCTGGCCTGACCAAAATCGGTGCCATCAGAATACTCCGGAAAAAAGCCTTCAAGAGGGCTGTGGGAGAGCTTCTCTCGGAACGCACTGACATTGTTCAGAAAGAGGATGAATTTCGCGTTCGTAAACCATTTACTGTCTACCGCGTTGTCGAATAGAGCAATGTGCTGCACCATCGCATTAGTACCCGAGGCTTCCCGGTCATAGCATGGGAGGTCGACCACGTATAGGATCGCAGTGATGTTGTCGAATTGATGAATCCACTTTCTTCTCTCGCATCTTTGCGTACCGACATCGATGAGGTTTATGGGTAACCCATTCACGAAAAAGCGATGCTCGCAAGCACCCTGAATGCCCTTATGGAATTGCAATATGTCGGCTCCTGTTGGCATATAATCAGGGGCGACTATTCCACTATATGCTGAAAGAAGCTGGCAAGGTCAGCATTTGTAACAAGTGAAGAACTTCTAGACTGACTACGCAGATGAGGTTTTCGAGTCAGAATCGCTGCTGGATTAAAAAGCATCGGTAAGAGAGGAGTCTTCTCATATGATATCGATTGCCCGGCCAGATTTTCTACTTAGTGATGTATCCCAATTGGGTACCCCAATGTAATCGCATAGATAGCTGTAATGATCATCAAGGAATTTGCTCATCTGAGCTTCCGACACCTTTTTTGTGTCCACTAGGGCCTTGATACAGGTATAACGAATTAGTGGATGTTGTATCGGTAATTGATTAGCTCATCTTCCGTGAGGCCGGTTTCATCGTTGTTCTTGAGCTGTTTGACGATTTCCCTCACGCTCAAGGCATCAAGCGGTAAGACGTTGATTCTTCTATCGCGAGCTTTTGCATCTCCAGCAAGGGCTCGATCGAAGGCTTCTGATCGCTTTTGAACCTGAGGATCTATGGTAAACAGATTGTAAGGCTGCATTGTTGCCGAAGTATCGCTGTCATGTTGTCCGAGGCCGCTGGATTGTGTCATCATGGTGGCCATGGACTTGTGATTGATTCTCACCCCGGAAAGCCAGTTCAACTTCAGGGGAGAGATTCATGATGGCGGTGATGCTCCACGACTGTAGGATGTTAGGTTGCAAAGCCCCACTTTTAGCCAGCTCCTGCCCTGACCTCTCAGCCTTGCACACACCATGGCCATTCAATCTTCAGACTGGCTCTAGGTCTATAGAGAATAGACATATGATAGCGGAAGATCGATCATTACCAGAATAACATGCTAAAACGCGCACTGATCTATACCTCCAAATGCGGGCGGCACGATGCCGTCAACGACAGCAAAGACACACAAATTTCAACTACCAGGAATTATGTTCGCAGAGAACACGACAAAATCAAAACCCGAGCCTCTCCTCATACTCCCTCCACGCCGTCCCCACAGGCTGAATCAGGGTATAGCTCTCCGTCGTGCTCCCAAGCCTCTGCACGCCATTGACCATATACAACGGCGTGACCTCGCCATCCGCACTGAAAAACAACTTTGGCCTCTCCCTCCGGTTGAACGTCTCCACGCTACCATCTGTAAAGCTCACCGTCGAATTGAACGCCTCCTGCAGCTTGAACGTCCACGGCCCCGTCAGCTCGCGGGAAAACATATGCGCCCCCACACGCGGGTATTTCTTGTTGGACTCGGTGATGTCGATCATCCAGTGAGCGAGCGCGTGCCAATATCCTCGTTTGTCGCGCCAGAGAAAAGGGTCTTCAGCCCAGGTGGGTGAGTAGTCCGAGGTGTTCCACGGGGCGGTGAAGATCTGCTTGTACGGGCCGTTGTGAGACGGAGCAGTGAAGATCTTGAGGTCTTCGGCGGCGAGAATCGTCTCGCTTGTCGGGTTGTCGGGAGACCAGAGAGGTACAGGGGCGGGGTTTGTGCCGTTGATTAGGATCTTGAAGGGGCTCCAAGGGCCGCGGACCGTTGGTGCAGAGGAGACGGAGATGTTGTTTGGCCATTGTGCTCTGTAAGGCTCCAACGTCAGAATCTGATATGGACGGTCAAGTGTGATGTGAGGCAAGCTTGACATACTTGTTAATTCCGCCACACTGCTTAGGATCAGGTACATCCACGCCAATGCTCCAGAGCAGATACTTGTCGTCCGCTGGACTCCAGTAGACGTAAGCATTATGTCTGAAGCTACCAGTGATGTTCTGCTTCCACACATAAGGTCCCTGCGGCCCACTTGTGCTCTCCGCTCTCGCAATGAAACTCGTCGGCCGCCATCCACTGAGCCCACAGCCATGCGCAAACTGGTCGTAGATGAGATGGAAGAGCTTGGGATCTTCCTGATCCTGGACAATTTGGCCACCCCAGGAAGAGTTTCCACGATTGTTGTAGTGATCAGGTGCGCGGTAGTCGGTGTTGTTGAAGCCAGTGTGCCTGATAGCGGGCGCAAGGTCAAGACGCCCGCAGTCAGAGCCGAACCAGCCGGGATCGCATTTGCAGGCTAGAGTCGTATTCGTGGCAGCGTCTGAGAGGCAAACACCGTTCAGGCTGCAGTCTTCATCAGTGGTGCATGCCTGTGCTTCGATTGCTGCTAATACCCATACTACGAGGGAAAGTGGCTGCAGACGCATGGTGACAATCGCCAGAGTACGCTTTGGCAATCTGTCAGCCTAGCAACCATTCTTCCAAGCTGTAATATAGAAAGCTGCGCCGATCCCGCCAAGGTGCACAGATGGAGGTAGATACCCCGAAGGTGTCTTGCCGGAGCAACTCTGATTATCTCTTTCCTGAACAGGACAGGATATATGCACCCCGCATGACCCGAGCGCATGAACTATATTACGCACCAAGTATGTCTGTGCAAAGTACGATCCCCTGAACGGATCATTCTCTTGATTGTCGTGGTCCGGGTCCTAGAGGGCAGCCTAACCTTGTTTGTGGATATTCAACCAGCTGATCAACATTCAAGTCACTCTGACAGTATTTGCAAGTCCATGTAGTAATACGCAGGTCGATCAAAACCGCGAGCAAAATCCATTTTCCTGTCCTATGATGCATCGCTCGATGTTATGAAGAGACTAAGTACAAAAAGGGTGGTGTCGCTAAATTACGCTCACATGGGGAGAAGATCAGAAAGAAGTGTTTGGACCGAGAAATCCCTCTCGAGAAGATACGAGGATGCAGAGTGTCCAACAATTACAAACACCGTCGCTGAAGTGCGTACGCAACCAAAGCGTATACATGTAGCCAGCCTTTTACGAGGCCGGCATGACTAGCAATGCAAAGCAAGAAAGCAGAGCATAAGGAAATCGTTAGGCTGCGAAGCCGTAAAATGAGGACGATCATACAGCCAGGTTCGCGGGTGGGACGGAACGCTGCCCGGATATTGTAAGTCTATGGGTCGTGAACTCGTTTGTATGAGGGTATCTGATTTCTTTCGGCCGTGATAGCTGGAACCGCGAATGGCTGCGGCCCCTCAGGAGTTCGGGTACTGATGTTGTACATGTGGATGGGCGTCTTCTACCGATACAGAATGACAGGATAGGCCCTGCGGTCGTACCTTCCCGATAGTATCGATGGAGGTGTTTGTACGAAACCTGATGGTTCGCTTCTCTTTGTGTCGACCTCGACCAACTTCCTTTTTTCGGCATCAGGATCATAGGTGTAGTCGGCTCCGACCAAGACTTTGAGCTCTCGAGTGCTGAGTGGGAGCTGGTACTTGAAGTTGCCACGCACCAAGAGTTGGAAAGGGTACTTTGACACTTCCTGCCACCGTTCTGCTCCGCCAGCTTCGGTCTTGTTGCCTGGATTTGTAAGGCGGATTTCGCCTATCGATGAGGCGTTGTGTCGATGCCAGAATGAGCCGTCAAAATTTAACGGAGAGTCGAAATGGACGATGCGACCCAGTAACATGGTACGAGGTTCACCAACGTCGGGATCTCCAATGGGGTCTGTGCCTTCGTCAACCCCGTCATGCTTTTTATCAGTCGCATCAGCAATATCCGAGGCGTCAATATTCTGCCAGTCCTCCTCATTGTTGTGCGGCACGCCATTGCCATGGTCGTGCCACCATTTGTCTGAACTAATGTGCTTGCTTTTCGCGAATATACTGACATCCATGTCGGTAATGGTCACGCCGACGATATTTGGATTCACGGCATCGACAACAAGGTCCAGAATGAGTTCTTCTTGGCTTGCAACCACGTTGCGGATCTGGCGAATGTTGACGTGGTCGAGAGGCTTGGTGGTTGCGAAGACCAAGCCTACTGAACTGAAGATGACGACCAGCAGTAAAATGGACAGGACCAAGCATCCAGCAAATCGTCGACACCAGCCGCCTTCATTGCGTTGTCTGCGATCAAGCTGTCGTTGAAGGCTACTGAAGGTGACGCTGTCTCTTCGGCGTGGTGTGCGAATGCGAGGACTTCGAGCTGATGGGATAAGTGGCGTTCGTTCGTCGTCAGCCACAATGCCTGCATCGATGTCGTATGCTGACAACTCCCCGTACTTGTTGTTACCGGAGATAGTACCGTTCTGAACGGTGAAGTTGTGGAATCGAGGGCTATTCGGTTGCGACGGGTGCCGAGAAGATGGGCCGCGCCCGCGCGAGGATTGTGACATTGAGGCAGCATCGTCGTTGAGTAGGATATGCCCTAATCCGCCGCGGCCTTGCCCGTGCCTGCCGATGTGGTGGTGATGGCTACCTGTAGCGGCGCGACCAGAGCCCAGTCGTATTGTGCCTTCACCACGATCCAAGCCATCAAGGTCGAGATTTGGATTGTTGTACGGGTTTGTGAACTTCATGCTGCTCTTCTTGCCGGGGTTTTTGTGTTCGTTGCGAATCGCAAGACGTGGATCAGCAAGACTCGCAATTGATGTCATGCTGGGCGTCCTCGAGTGGTGGCCACCTCGACTGCGATGAGGCTGTTGCTCAGGAGGGTTCGACTCGTATATGAAAGTGGCATCCGAGTCCGAGGAATTGGCTTCGTCAACTGCGCTTGCGACCTTCTGTTCGAAGACATCTGCTTTTGATGAAGCTTTACGAGAACTTGAGTTAGTATTGTAGTAGAAATAACTGAGTGACGGAGCATAAGCAGAAACAGTCATCTCTGGGCTTGCAGGTGGTGACATGGTCGCCATCGATCGCCGGTCGTCGTAGGAGAGTAGGGACGCCAGACTGCCGATCGAAGACGCGGTGTTTGAGCGTGGGCCCATACCGGGCCTGCTAGGAATATGGTGATGATATGAAAACTGCGAAGACCTACCAGTGCCCGAATGAATTGACGGCGCCTTTCGCTTTGGAGGCTTCCTCTCTTTTTTGGGCCGAATCGTCTCGTTGCTAGGCTTCAATCGCAGGCTTCCATCGACACGGCCTGAGGTGGAGCGGTCTTGGTTGCTGATAGTGGCCTGTGCTATCGACGGGACAGTCTCCGTCTCAACTGTCATGTTGCGCAGGGGTGGGTCGCGGGCTGCCCGGGACGATAGCGAGGTCAACGAGGGCTTGGTGGAGACATTGCTGCTGACGCGATGGGTTGACGATGACCGCTTTTCCTGCATCTTGCCCTTGCCGCCGTTCCTGGTGCCACTGTCGCTCCCGCTGCCAGTGCTGGACTGCATGTTGTTGGGTCGGCTGCTAAGGTCTTCGGTAACCTTTGAAGAACTGACGTCATTGCGTTCGTCCTCGGACTTCCTATGTATTGTTGACGTGGTGAAGGCGGTTGCTGTGGGAGTAAAGCTGCGATAGCCGTTAGCCTGATGTGACGATATAGTTTTTCGCACCGTGCGTAGCTGCAACGTGCGTCGCCATGACAAAGAGTGGGGCATTGCGGGGAAAGGCTCACCTTTGCGGCTCAAGGCCGTCAAAACCCGGTGTTGCAGGCAGACTAGACTCCTGCACGGTCTCCAGCTTGGGAGCCACACCGCTGGCCCCGCGGGACGGTGCCTTGATGCTCATCACGATAGGGACGTCCTCGTCGCCTGGCGTCACCACCTCTTCCTGGACGGGCGCGCAGGCGGCCGAGGCGGGCGACGGCGAGGAGTGCTGCACTACAATTGAGGGCGTCGAGGCAACGTCGGGCTTCTTGGCCTGCGTGCGAAGCGAGTTGCGGCGAGAGCGTGAGTGGGAGCGGGCGTCGGGCGGTGGTGGAGACTTGATGCGCGGCGAGACGGGCCAGTGCGGCGTGCTCTCGCCAGAGACGATGGCCGAGGGAGACTTCAAGGGCCGGGGTGCCCTGATCGAGTCGGAGGTCGCAGTAGGTGGCAGCTGGGGGATGTTGGTGGACGAGAGGGCGCGCTGGATGGCGGCGGCAGACAGGCCGGGCGAGTTGGTGCTGGGCGCGCGGCTGGGACTGACTTCGGTGCTGCTCTTGCGTGAGCGCAGCGCGGACTGGGACTGCGAGCGAGCGCTGGGGCCCGGCGGTGCGGCGGTGGTGCGTTGCAGACTGCGGGCAGGCGAGACATCCCGCGAGTTGACGGCTGAGTTCGCTGGCGACGGCGAGCCGGACACGTTCAGTGCGCGGTCTCGTACGAGAGATTGGCGGCGGATCGAGGACATGTGCGTGGCGGGACTGCTCTGCGCGCCAGACACCGGGGCATGCACGACCGAGGCGTGCGAGGCCTGGCTGGAGGTCGAATTGTCGCGCGTCGAGGCGGCCGTGGTCTGCGTGGGCGTGGTTGACGATGACGACGTTGCGGGCTCAGCAACTTCAACGGCGCCCGCGACAATGGCGTGGAACCGGGCGGCGTCCGGCGGAGCAGCAGCGCTCGAGGTCATGTTTGGTGCGATTCGTTTACTTCAGCGGAGCAACGCTGTCATGCTGCGCTGGGTGCACTGAGCGCCCGGGTGGAATGCCTGGCCAGCACGTCCGCGACGGGTAGCCGAACAATGGCGGTCAGCGTTGAAATGGCCCTCGCCAGCACGCGGCAGGCGCCCGTTGGACAGCGAAATTTGCTATCGCAGTGGCGCGACAAGAACTCGTGCATCTGGCAACGAGGGATGGAGATGGATTGGGGTGACGGCGTGCAAGTGCGCGCCGCAAATGGACCCGAGCGAGATGCGCTGGCTGCACCAACACAGCATCGAGAAACCGACTCCCGCATCCGTCCCTCACCACGAATCGCATCTTTGCGTGCCCTGTCAGCTGACGCTGCGAGCGTCGCGGGTGACTGCCTCGAGCCGTCCGAACGGGCTGTGCTCTGCTCCTGGAAGCACTGCTGCAGGCTGCGAAACCTCGTCTCCAAACTGGCTCCGGCAAAACACTGCCGCATCTGATAGGGCTGCCTTCCGTGATGCGTGGCGTGCTTCCGCTTGTGCAGAAGCAACGCTCCATCCTGCGGCGCCAGGACCTCCGTGGCTGCAAGCTCAACACGTGTCACTCTCCCACGCCCGACGCTGCAGCAAAAGCGCACCAGGGGCCATAATTCATTTGATTGCATTCTTCGAGTCGTGACTAAGTTCAGCGGCGTAAACATGCGTTGTGTTCATCAACTCCATTCTGCATTGCCTACCCTAGTGCATCCCATAGTCGCCTTCTGCTGCAATGGTCCTCTGGCACTCAGCGAAAATCGCCGCCTGCCTTGCCACGTCCGCCAACTTACCAATGACCTGCTTGTTGCCGTCCACGAATCCATATAACGCATATGGTATGTCCACCTCGTTGCAAAAGTCCTGCACTAGCTTCTGCGTCTCCCTCAGATTGTGGCGAGGGATCCTGGGGTATAAGTGGTGGATAGCCTGAAACTGAAGGCCGCCGTGGAAGAAATCCAGCCATTGCGGACAGTCTACGTCCATGGTCGTACGCAGCATCTTCTGGGCGAAGGATTCGTGAATGCCGAGGTCCGTCGTACTCATGGCGAAATGCGACAATGTGATCTGCACGTGCAAAGGCGATGTAAGGGCATGGCTGATGAGGACGAACCAGAACCGGCTGAAGTTGTCGGGCATCATCTTGTAGACAACACCGTAGCCGTACCAAGTCCAGA
The DNA here is from genome assembly GCA_022560025.1 of Stagonosporopsis chrysanthemi. Lineage (NCBI taxonomy): Eukaryota > Fungi > Ascomycota > Dothideomycetes > Pleosporales > Didymellaceae > Stagonosporopsis > Stagonosporopsis chrysanthemi. Next base: position 121,107 of record JAFISE010000096.1, read on the forward strand.
ACACTGCCATGCCTGCCATTTCGAAGTAGCGATGCCACCACGCCGGCCCTTTCTTCGGACCCCTTCCACCCAAAAGGTACTCCAACGACAACCTGTAGAGGTTGAATCGGGCAAACAACATGATTGGGTAGTACGAATAGTGTTGGATGCGCACCAAGACCTTGGCCGCCGCATCATACTCCATAACCTTCTCATGATAAGTCGATGAGAGGCTCTCCAAAAAGCGGTGGGTGACAGCAAAGATGGGAATGTACTGAATGTCTGGGTCGTGCTCCGGATCGTTCGTCACCAGGTGATGGACGTTGTGGCTAAACTTCCACCAGCCCGCACTCAAGCCGCCCAAGTAAGAGGCAATGAACATGGCGATGCTCGTGTCGGTCGTAAAGTCATGTGTTATACCCATGTGCGCGGCGTCATGAACCGTAAACGTGAGCTGATGCCAGACGCAGGCGAGAGGAATCGCACTCGTAATGTACCAGCCTGAATATAGAGCATAGAGGAAAAGTGCAGTGAATGTTCCGTAGCGCAGGCATTCTATACCGTACGAGACGTAGTTGCAGTCGTACAGTCCTCGCGCTTGAATCTCCACCTGCAAATCACGGTACTTTTGAGTGATCTTGTCTTGTGTCTCCGCATCCGTCGACGGATATTTCGCCTTGTCGAAGTTCAGCTCCTGCTGCGTTCGCCGGTCGAGAACTGACATCTTTGGTGATGCTACGATATCTCCCAAACTGATAGAAGACACCGAGGAAGAGGACGAGGCGCGCTTGGTGGCATTCCTATGGCGCATGGAGGACATCTTGTCCGCTGGCTCGAAAATTGGACTCTGATCCGCAGACGAGGAAGAGCTGGTGCTCTCGCGATCTGATGAAGAGCATGACTCCAGATACTCTTCTTCCGAGAGCTTCTCTAGTTCCTCTTGTGTCCTAAACTTTCCTCCTTGGATCGGTGGTAGGAAGTTCTGCCAGCGTCCTTCGATGTTGCCAATTTGATAGCGGTTCATAAGCTCGAGGGTCTGAGATGAGTGAAACCTGGGCCGTATGTTAGTTGTGGTATTTCTACAATGAGCAATGGCTTACCTTGTAACCTCGTCTGTAGCATCTCGCCCTACCATATGGCGCATAGCTTTATCACCACCTGGATGATATGGCATCCATGCTCCCACATTGAGAACTTTGTTGTCCACAATAACAATCGCCTTGCCATTTGCAATCTGGCCTTCAATGTCCCTACGACTGAAGACCCTGGCCTTCCTCAGTGCTTGTATGTCCATCGTTGCGGTACGGAAGGTTGCGGAGCAAAGCCGAATTTGAATGTGCGTGTTGAAATGGAACAGATGGCGGTTTCAAAAGATCATTTCAGATCAAGCTCCAAACGAGTGTTAAGGAGGAAGCGTTCTGGATGGAACAATCCTCAAGACCATGCAAGGAAAGAAAGGATAAGGTGATGCAGGTCGAACTACCGTTGAGAGGCGGAGGTCTGGGCAGGCCCGGGGTCGCACTTCGCGCCCCACGCGGAACTGGTCGTTCACTGACCACTCAGCACTCGCCATTAACACAGGACATGTGAATCGCACTGCTTTTCATCAAACACTTAGCATCGCATACTGCGCATCTCAAATGTCACGATTACGCCACAATTAACCACGTTCAAGGTTGTGGCAACATATCAAAAGAAGGAAGGTGCCGACCTTAAAGTCCCTCTGGTTCTGAAGCCGGCCATCTCCGCCATCACCAGATTTGCAAGACCTGCAACCGTTTGGTCATAGCTACCGGCCGAGGGGCACTAATAAGTGTCCCATACACTTCTTCCCTTCTGTCCTCCACACTTTACTTCTGTAGCGAACACCCAACCTCATAAATCATGGCAAAAGACATCAAAGAGCTGGCCAATGATTGGCTGGAGCTCGATCAGGACAAGACCACAAGAGACGAAATCTACCAGCTACTACACGATGGCAACACAGCTGAGCTGGAGTTGCGACTACGAAACCGAATTGCCTTTGGTACTGCTGGTCTGCGAGGTCCCATGCAAGCCGGCTTTGCCTGCATGAACTCTCTCACAGTCATCCAAGCATCCCAAGGACTGGCGGCATACCTCTTAAAGACCGAAGAAGATGTCAAAAAGCGTGGAGTTGTAATCGGTCGCGATGCAAGACACAACTCAGAGAAGTTTGCCAAACTCACCGCAGCCGCTTTCGTGGCAAAGGGTATCAAAGTTTGGTGGTATGAGACCCCATCACACACGCCACTTGTACCTTTCGGCGTACGAGAGCTGGGAGCCGCCGCTGGAGTAATGGTCACCGCGAGCCATAACCCTGCCAAAGACAATGGATACAAGGTTTACTGGTCCAATGGGTGTCAGATCATTCCACCTCACGACACGGGCATCGCACAGGCCATTCTGGAGAACCTCAAGCCTGTTACCTGGGATACGTCCATCGTAGACGAACCGTGCCTTATGGTCGAAGGATCGCTTCACTTGATAAGAGACAACTATAACAAAGCCGTACTGTACGCCTCGCAGCCAGAACATGCTATCAAATTGAGTCCAGACCTCAAGTTTGTATACACACCAATGCACGGTGTTGGACTGTCAGCAATGCAGCATTGCGTCGAAAGCCTGGGAATAGCATCGCAAATGGCTGTCGTGGAAGCGCAGGCACAGCCAGATCCGGACTTCCCCACGGTCAAATTTCCCAATCCAGAAGAGAAGGGAGCGTTGGACCTGGCTATTCAGACGGCTGATGCAGCTTCATCAAACCTCATCTTGGCTAGCGACCCGGATGCTGACCGACTTGCTGCAGCAGAGAAGGTTGGTGATAGGTGGCACATATTCACCGGCAACCAGCTTGGACTGTTGCTTGGCAGTTACATCTTCGATCGTTACCCATCTTCGAAACCTCGGGAAAAACTCGCTATGTTGGCTTCGACGGTCAGCTCGAGGTCGCTGGCTGCATTGGCTAAGAAGGAGGGTTTCCATTTTACAGAAACCTTGACAGGCTTCAAATGGCTTGGAAACGTAGCACGGGACCTTGACAGGCAGGGTTACAACGTCGCCTTCGCGTTCGAAGAGGCTCTTGGCTACATGATTCCTCAGACAGTACACGACAAGGACTCCATCAGCGCGGCGGCCGTCTTCCTGACCGCAGCGTCACAGTGGTCTGAGAATGGCTTGACACCGTATGCCAAGCTACAGCAGCTCTACGCGTATCTCGGCTACTTTGAGGATGCCAACACATATCTCGTCTCGCCCTCGCCGGCAGTCACAACATCGGTATTCACGGCCATCCGCGCATTGGGCAGCCCGTACCCCACCACAATCGGACCCCGCAAGATCGTGCGCTGGAGGGATCTCACGCTAGGCTATGACTCAAAGAGCAGTGACCACACGCCTGATCTACCCGTGGACCCGACTGCTCAGATGATCACCTGCGAGCTGGATGACGGTGCGGTGTTCACAGTCAGAGGTAGCGGGACCGAACCGAAGATCAAGCTTTACATTGAGTGCCAAGGGAAGACCAGTGAAGAGGCGAAGAAGGGCGCGAACGGCATCCTGGAAGATCTCCTGAGGGAGTGGTTCAAGCCCGAGGAGAACGGGTTGAGGCTTGCATAGACATCCACGGTTGAAGCGAGTTAGAACAACGATGAAACTAGTGATGAGGTAGACAAGGCATTTTTGCACGCCCTGCCTCCTCCGACACATAGCAGACATCAAGAACAAGAACAAACACAAGTATAAGAAGTGATTGGCTGCGCATGACGTTCTATTTCTGCAGTCCTGAGCAGTAAGGAAGATTCGTACAGACACAAGCAAAGCAGTGTTTTTGGTACACTCTCAACACATCGTGACAAGCGTTCAAGGCATGCATGTGACTTTTGGCGAATAGTAGTCAAGTGCATATCATGGTACGCGGATGCATAGAACATCCAGCAGTATGAATGGGATGCTCAATTAAGACATGCGTGCAATACCTATCAGCGCTCATCACCAACGGCCCAGATATGACGTTCTCGTCCTACTCTGCTGCCGTGTGCGACGTACTCGCCGGATGCAGCACGGCTTCTGTATCCACAGTAACGTTACACTGAAACAGCTCAGGCACGCCGCGCAATGAGGGTGTCCTCACGCCTTGCACCTTCTTCATCTGTGCTCACCGTGCACGCTCTATGCGCACGCAAGGCTGACGACCGCAGTGACTCGGCACACCATCGCAAGAAAGCATTGCGACAGCAGTCACGTATTCTCGCTGCCTGGAAGTGCTCGCCAAACGTCAGGCCAAGATTTGAGTCGAGGAATCCCGGTCCCGGCTGCACAGGCGGCATGGTCCTTCGCAGGGTGCCCAATGAGCGGCCTCGCGCAGAGCAGGGCAAAAGTTACTTGTCGCGCGAATGCACCACTGGCTGCGTCTGGACTGCTGCCTCCACGGGAAAACATGGCGGCTGCTTCCGTGCAATCGCGTGCTGCTGCGTGTTTCAGGCAATGCGTGAGATTGTATTGAAGAAGCAGGCAAACGCAGGCATCTTTGCGTGATGCGGTGCTGAAGATTGAGTTCGTCAGCAAAAGTTAGGCTCGGTGCATGCTAGTGCAGCCGCGCTTCCCCATACTCCAGCGGCGCACAGCCTATCAGGCGACGACGATACAATGGGTTGGAAGGGGCCGTTCCGCGGTCTTGGGCGGGCGGCCGTTGCTTGCATGCGAGCAGAGAGTTGCTGCTCTCTGCTTCGCTGCTCCTCCCCCGCCCAAACCTCTCGACCCACTCTGTGATAAGGCTCGATCGTCAGGCATCGAACCTATAAAGCCTGGTGCAACCCCCCGAAGGGACCTGCTTCCTTGGTCTCCTGCTCGCAACTTTCTCGGTACGCGCCCGGCCCCGCCAGAAAATGTCCAGCGCGCTGCTAACGCTGTGGCAGCTCCTCACGTATCACATAGGCCCTGCGCAACAATGTCCCAGTACTAGACTCGCGCGCTCCCTTCGCGGGATGCCCAATTGCTGGCATCCATGGCGGGGTTCGTAGAGCCAGACACGGTTCCCACGCAACGCATTCTCTATCGCCCAGCAACCGATCGGGAACCCCCTCTTCGACGCGCTCTCCCTAACGGACCCTGCAATTACCGCGATGCCTCTGTTGGTCCCTGTGGATGTGACCAGTTCTGGGACAAGAGCAGCGCCGAGCTCCATGATGGCAGTGCGCTGCACCGCCCGGCGAGCGAGCGCGTGCCGTGGTGTGTCTGCGGACATCATGCGTGCTTCCATCTAAGGACGCCGCGCGTGCCTGAGCAGCCGGTCCTTGCTATGCAAATGGGCACCAAGCACTTGGGGCAGCAAGTGAATGTAGACGAAGCTCAGAGTAACAACGACGAGCGGATACAAAAGTCGTTCCTTGGCAGTAGCCAGCGATCCCAGCGAATAGCCACTTCTGAGGTCAATGGGCCCGGTCGCATGTTGCATAGTCGGGACACTCCTTCGCAGCTCAGCTCGTCTGGCTTGCCTGGACTCCCGTCCTTGTGCATGCTCTCCAATGACCGACGCCCAGCGACTGACGACGAAGCCAGGCCTGCTGTGAGCAAGCCCCGCGGGAGTGTAGCCGGGCTTGGCCTTTCAATGCTGAACATGGAGAGTATGCGAAGTATTAACCGTCAGCAGTCCGCCTCACCTACCATTGCCGACGACAGTGTCCCACCGCCGCTCCAGAGAGCCTCCAGCGAGCCGGAGCGGGCCTCTACCAGGGGCAACTCTGTCCCGTCCGACTCAATCACTCTGCTTAGCGACCTGCGCGGCCCCTTCGAACAAATCAAAGAGTTCAATCGCAACCTGCATCTTGATGTGGCTGGCGACACTATTCCCAACACGCTGGATCCGCACGAGTTCGTTCAGAGCGCTACCGAGGTCGCGACACCCAGCGTTCATGGCACGCCCGACCTGCGCACTGCTGATAATGCCGTGCAGCAGGGGAAGAAGCTCATTGATACGCTGTCTCGACTGACCTCGAGCAAATCAGGACTACACAACAAGATCGCTGATGTCATCTCCGTACCCGGCCAACAGCTGAAGTCACCTTCGGCGCAGCAAGAAGAGCAGCTGCAGAATGTTCTCCGTGCGGCGTCACCCCAAGATCTTCAGAAGCTAGTTTCCTATTTAGCGCCACTGCATAACTTGCTGATTTCCATACCAAATGTTGCCAAAACCATGAGAGAGCTTGGCCAACGCGTGGAGGTGCTCGAAAACGGATCCTTCAACTATGTGCAGCCGGAGGACCTCCACCAGACTCTTGAGATGTACGATGATAGGCTCATCACCGTTGAGCATCGCATCGACGAGCATGAAAAGATGCATCAGGCGCTTGATGCTGACAATAGCAGCATCTCGCGCAGCAGGCGTCGCATTAACAACATGACAGGCTCATTCAATTCGAACTGCTCTATACAGTCGACAACTTCTTCAGCGCTCATTCTCGCTGCCATGGAGCGCAAGGATAAAGAAGCTGAGATTGGTGAGATCAAGGGCCGGCTTGAGGTACTTGAATCCGTGGCTGTACCTACTACACTCAACCCTTGGGAGGTTGAGGTTATCATGTTACCTTGGGGTCGCGAGCTGCGTGGCATTTGGTTCTCGCCTGATCAATCTATGCACGATTCATCCCGGACTACCACTCAGGACTCCGAGGAATGGACACAATCCAGGAGCCTAAGACCCGCACAGAGCCTCCAGAACCTGCGCGACACTGATTCGAGCCCCAATCTGGGCACCAAAGGCATATTTAGTGATACTGAAAGTGGATGGAGCAGCCAAGCCATCAGTGACTGGGCCTCTGGTTCGACCGACGACTGGTTGCATCCCAAAGCTTGCGGAGCAAATAACCTTGTGTATAAGCGCCTGCTCAGTCGAGGTTTTGTTCGTAATGTCACTTTGCACAGCGCTAATGCTCGCGACATACAGGCCACTTTATCGCATGCATTCAGCGATGTGATGGAGTGGCTGCAGTTCACCGATCGGGACGAGGACCAGATGGTTGCTGCACACCCTGCTCTGCGAGCTTCTTTCATCCCACTACGTAAGGTCATGAAAGAGTCCAGGCTTCGATTCCTCACCCCAAGTGAGATGTCTAGCTCGGCGCTCTGGTCAGCACAATTTCTCGCTGCTGGTGTGGTCATGCGAGTATCCGGTGGTAAAAGGAGGCTATATGTCACGCAGCGTGAGGCATACGTGCAGCGGAGCGATGAAATGGGTAGCTCTTGGACCTGGAAAGAGTTGCGACAGCTGCCTCGTCACCAGCCTGTCCAAGACTCGCAGATGGACGGTAACGATGAGCAGTGCCACCCTGTTCCGGAGGCAGATGCAAAGGAGGCGTGTTGGCAATACATAGCCACGTATGACGCCCCTCCTGCCAGCACGCACTCTTCGTTTACCAGCCATCAATCGGTCGAGCTCTCAGTGCGTCCAGCTGACCGACAATGGCGTCGGTCCATCACACCTAGCTCGATCCTGAAGAACAGGCAACAGCAGCCGCTCTCGCCTTTGAGTCTATTCCACCAGCAACGACCCAGGTCTCTCAGCCGCACAGCATCTACGTCTGTTCTTGAGGCTCCTGGCTCATCCAAACGTCGTCTGAACTCGTCGCCTACCAAACATGCTGCTTCACAACCAATGCATTCACGGGATCCCAGTGTTTCTGCAGCTCGGCTGAAGCGTCGACGAATCAATGGTTCTTCGTCGCCACGTGAAGAAGCAGCTGCTCCTGAAATGGGCCCAGTTACGATCTGGAACCCTACTCCCCGACGCTCACGCGAGCCACCATCTCCTCACTTCACACACCCCGCTCTGCCCAGGTCGAGCTCAGATGTTACTAGCCGTCCTAGCCAGCGATCTGTGACCCGTACGAGCAACCCTGCCGCCTTCGCATATGCCACACCGGCTTCAGGGCCATTCCTTGGCGGCCCTGCCTTTGGCGGATACAATCAAGGAGGAGACACAGAGCCCGACGACGACAGTGAACAGAACAATGAGGACGGGGAAGACGCCGATGACGACGACGATGGCGAGCAGAGCTGGCACGGCGTTACAGACGGCGATGAAGTGAGTGTTTCATCGTCGTCCGAGTCCGATGCGGGGACGGGTGCACAAGAGATGGTCAGCTTTTCAGGCGACGACAGCGGCTTCGACTCGGAGAACGATGGCTCGCAGTCGGACGGAGACAGAACGCCAACCGCACGCCGACGCCGGCTTGACGACGACGAAGACGACGACGACGGTGTCGAGATCTTCGATACGTTGTTGGAGGTACTGGAGCCCAGTCACCATCACTGCACACTCTACGACTGCGACGATTCCTGCTAGATGGCACATTCCGACCGGCGCATGACCAGGACAAAACAGGACGACCAGGACAGGACAGGACAGGACAGGACCGGGGAAGCGCCGACGAACGCCCGTCCAGATTCTGACCAAAACTATTGTTTATGATTTCCCACGGATAGATACATACGAACAGCGCCAGGAAGGGGACGGCGAATTTGGGGTCTTTTTCCATGGAGCACTTGGCGTCACTGAGCGAGGATCTTTGCTGTACCATATTTGTCTCACATGTCTGGCTGGATTCTTTTTTCCTCTTCCTCTTCCTCTTTTTTCTCTTTCTCCTCCATTCTCCTCTTCTTGTGTCCCTTGCAACCAATCTCATCTTTGGCCCTGCTGTGCACAGCGCAACGCGGGGTTGTATAAAAATGGCATAGCGAGCGAGCGTTGTATAGCGATAGCGATGATTGCCAACCCTCTCCTCTTTTTCTTTTTGTTTTTTGGGTCGAGTGCTAGTGTAGCATAGCATAGCGTAGTGGAGGGAATGGAATGGAATGGAATGGAATATATGAGGTCGATGGACTGCGTGCGTGTCTTGTGTCTTGTGTCTTTCTATTACTTCTACTCTGGGATTCCTGACCTCGGTCTTTGGCCTGTCGTGGGGCTTGTCCTGCCCTTGGCCGGGCGGAGTCTTCGGAAGACGATGCCTAGAAGCGCAGGTCAGCTGACGATCGATCGGGTCATGGGAGGACCCTGTCCACAACTGTGACCTGTCGCATGTTGCAATGTGTTGTAATAATGCGGGGGTATACAGCACAACGCACGTCTGGGCCAAAAAGTGGGAGAAGTTGAACATGATGATATTGGAGAATCGATCACTGAAGCCTGTTGTCGGCTATTTGATATATGGAAGATGCAGCCGCCTTTTGTAAATCATCGGCGCAGACGGAAATCCGTGGAGAAAAAGCCATCCTTCCCAGCTGCTAAAGACGCGAAACCCTAGTTCAGCAATGCATGTGTCGTTCGTAAACGTGTCGTGGCCATGACCTCCTAAACGCCAACCCTAATAACTGATCTCCAGAGTCCCTTGATGGAGAGCTTGACGCTGTCCCAGTCGCGGTCGCGGCAGGTCGGTGTCGAGGTGTCCTTCGAGAGGGTCTTGGAGCGCTCCGTGCTTGTCGTTGAAGCCGACGTGGACGACCGTGAGGCGCCGCCGCGGTCCAACGAATGCTTCGAATGTACGCTATCAGTCTTGAGGCCCGCAGGATTCTTATTACTAATTCGCTCGTGCGAGTTCACCGTTTCCTGGGGCCTCTCCTCATGCTAATCGATGCCGTGTTGCTGTTTGAGCTTTTCTAAGTTCTCCTGGCGCTCGGCAAGATCGTTCGCGGCCTTGAGCATCTTTTCTGGCTGATGATATAATACTGCGCTTGTCAGTTTCCTGGATCAGACGTGCAGCAGGCGTGCGTGAGCGTACCGACGAGGTAACGGTTCTGGAAGTTGAAGCCGTTCAGCTTGTCGCAAGCCGACTTTGCGTCCATTACGTCCTCATAGACGACGAATGCGGTGCCCTTGGTGTTGTTGGCGATGCCCTGGCGGATTTGGCTGGAGATATATCAGCATGGTGCGCCCGGCGGAAAAGGCGTGACAGGCAGAGAAAGCGACGTACCGCACCGGGCCGAACTTGCCAAAGAGGTCGAAAAGCTCCTCTGGGGTGACGTTGAAGCTGGCATTTGTTAGCAAAAGCTCGCCGTCAAGACGCATACTACTCACCTCAGGTTCTTTACGAAGAGAGCTCTGTACAGAAACGGCAGGTTAGCGCAGGTCGAGTGGACAGGCTGCATGCATGCACCAGCGAGAGGCTCGCGGCGCAGCCACGGCAAGCGGACGCGAACTCACCGATTGACTTCGGGGGCAAGCTTTCCACCGCGACTCATACTTTGGCAACTGTGGTGGAGTGTTCCGGGGAGGGCGTATGGGTGCACGGTCAGAGAGCGGCGTGGGGTGGATGAGGTAGTGAGAGCAGCGCGGCGGGTCACAGATGAGGCGCTAGTGCAAGAGGGTCACGTGATCGGCGACTCGGCCTGGGGACGACGGCGCGACGGGGCAGGGGCAGGCCGCAGGAGCAAGATGAGCGGGCGACGGCCGGGGAGCAAGTGAGGGCGAGGCGGCAGCGTGGAGGGGCACGACGAGTCCTGGTAGGCGGGCGTGTAGTGTGTGCAGCTCCAGTGCAGCTCCAGTGCAGCTCCAGTGCAGCTCCAGTGCAGCGATGCGGCCGTGGTGAGGAGCACAGGAGCACCCAGTCGGAGTTGCTGCGGCAGCGAACGAGGGCCCAACGCCCGGCAGTGCTCCCAGGCCGTCCAGACCAGACTCGGCGCAAGAGCACCGTCCGCTGGCCGTCGCGCACCAGGGCAACAGAGCACCAGGGCTCCAGAGCACCAGAGCACCAGAGCACCAGAGCGCATGCCCTCGCTACCGTTGCCCGCGCACGCCGTCCACTGCGCCGCCTCGCAGCCCTCTCGCGCCGCCCGCCCGCTGGGTCCCTCGGGTGCATTGCGTCGCTGCTGCTGCTGCTGCTGCTGCTGCTGCTGCTGCTGCGCTCGGCGGCAGACTCCCCACAACCACAAACCTCCGCAGCATCCTGCCTCTCCCAGCACCACCCACCCGCCGCGCCCGCCCCGCCCACGCCTGTGCAGCGCTCGCCCGGCATCCGAGTCGCTTCGCCGCAGGACATGCTTGCGCGCGCCCGCGCCGCCCTCCCGCCCCG
>JAFISE010000097.1:0-130249 GCA_022560025.1 Stagonosporopsis chrysanthemi
CACCAACACCAACCCCCCCCCCCCCCCCCCCCCCCCCCCTCTTTTTCCCGCCGCCCCCCCCCCCCCCCCCCCCCCTCAACATTCCACACCCAACACCCAGCTCCCCCTTTCCTCACGCCCCTCACGCCCCTCACGCCCCTCACCTCCCCCCCTTCGCCAACTCCCCCAGCCCTGCCGCCCAAACAAGATACCACGTCCTCGTCGCCCCACCATCAATCCACAACTCATCCCAATGGCCCATGACGCCATCTCTAAAAAACTTAAAACTGGCCTTCGGATCGACCAGCGCGAGATTCGCATGGACTACGCCGCGCCAACCGCCCTCAACGCCCTGAGGCCCATCCAGCACCGCGCGGCCGTCGCTGAACTTGGCGTCCCATTCCTCTCTGACGAAGGGGCGGGGGCGGAGAAGTGCCGACGAAGGGTTTAGAGGCACCATGTGGATGCCGTGGATGAGGGCGGGGGAGGCGCCGAAGTAGGTAGCGTAGTCTGCTTTGTTTTCGAAGAGGATGCCGGTTAGTTTGTTAAGGAGGAAGCGCGGGGGTTGGGTGGTGGAGGCGGAGAGGAGGTAGAAGTAGGTGTTGAAGGAGCGGGCTTGGAGGGCGAGCATGAGGTTGCCTGGGGTAGAGTTAGTTGGGTGGGGGGGCTGTGCGAGTTGGAGGGAGGGACTGGAGACGTGCCTCGTTTCTCCATGTTGGTGTCGCCAGTGACTTTGCCCCACATCTTGATCGCGTAGCTGGCAAAGCCGTCTTCGCTGGTGCTTTCCTGGTCTTTGCCATCTGCGCTTTCGAACAAGCCCTTCGCCCAGCTGTGGCCGTGCCACCAGTCAAAGCTGCGCTGGAAAGGGTAATCTCTGCCTTTGTAATCGCTCTCAGCAAAGTCTTTTACCAACATGTTCGTCCAGGCTTTGTTCTGGCCTTGAGTCAGCCACTCTGGATCCAGGAACCCAATCACTGCCGCAGTGTAGACGAAGTAGCCGAAGTGGAAGTGGTGGTCGTTGTAGTAGGTGTTGCCGAAGTCAGCATTTGGATCTGTGAACCCAGCTCTAGATACTACTCCCTTCCAGCTGTCATCGTAATAGAGCGGATGCAGTTGCTGGTTCTCAACGTACTTGGCCATCTCCTGCTTTAGCTTTGTCAAGCCAGTAGCGGCAAGTGCGGCATTACCCAGTACCTCCTTGATGACCCACACGAGAGATGCAAATCTGGCGAGGGTCTTTCCAGCATAGTAATACGACTCCGACGGTACAGACTCAATCATAGCACGTCGGAGGTCGGTCTCTGCAATTGAGCCGATGAATGCCAAAACATCTGGTGGGTAGCGTATCTTCGTACTTGATCCCATGGTAGGGCTCCACGGACCGAATGACATAGTGAAGGGAAGATTGGTCTCAGTGAACGTGAGTTTCTCGGCCCACACCGCCGTCGCCATACCCTTTGTCGAAGTGCGCAGCTGCAGATCCGTGACTTTCGATCTGAGCTCGGGGTCGAGAGACTGGATGTGATGCGGTAGCGCGAACATGAACAGCGGAGAAGTGCCGATCTTTGTGTAGCTGAATGAGTATGTACCTTTGGCTTCGTTGACGACCGCGGTAAGTATCGCTCCCGTGGCAAAGGTGCCAAAGGCGTTGTCATATATCGCTTCGCCTCTCGCTTCGATCGGGTTCTTCGCTACCTGAATTGTGCCTTGGAAAGCTGCTGGGCCTAGCAAGGTGCTTGCATCAATCTTGACGAACGCGCCGGCATGGTACGACAAGCCTTCCAGTGGGCTAACGTAGATGAGCCAGTCTCTGCCGTCGACGTCTTTTACCTTGTACTTGGCCGTTCTACCAATCATGAACGGCGCACTGATGTTGACAAATCCCCGCCCACCAGTCTGTATCGTCGGCGCCGCGTTCTTGTACGCTGCAGTGACAAAGCCCATACCTTGCACCAGAGGAAAGGTGATCTTCGGCTCTATCGGCGCAGACGGTACATTGAGGTTGACATTGACAGAAAACGGGCAATGTGTATCCGTTGTCAAGGTTGTTTGAGGACCAAGCTCCGCCGCAGACAGGATGATGGACTGCTTGCGAGGATTACTGAACCACTGGATCAAGAGGTTAGCAAACATCCTCTCTCTCCACCTTAATTCTGCCTCACCTTTGCCGGCTCTCCGTCCCCATATTGCAGATCCCCCTCCTCGACATGCCCAACATTGATACCCCACGTCTGCAGCGTTCCCTGGCCCTGCGCCCCCTTTCCCCACCACAGCGAATACGGATGGGTCCAGATAGGCTGGTTCTGAGCTCCCAGAAACGCGTTGGCGTAGAAGGTGTTGGTATGCAAAGCACGGTCCTCACTGTTCTCAATACCCGTCCTCGGGACAGGGTGGTGGTCGCCGATCGGGATCTGCGGCAAGATGTCGTCTTTCTGGATAGGCACGAAGATGTTGTCGGGGGGTATGTCGTCGGTGTTCGCAGGCGCAGGGGAGCGATAACTCAGCGTATGTAGGATGTTTCTGCGCGGCTTCGGCCGTGAGGGTGACGGTACCGCGGCCTTTGGGGTCTGACTCGGAGGATTGCTCAGTGTTTGGAGTGGAATGGCGTTGAGGTCCTGGTGTGTAGTGGCTCTCCGGGCCTGACGTGGCGCATCTTTGACCACCTCCGTTGAGATCTCGGGGACAGAGAGTCGATTCTTCGAAAGCTTGATGCACATCAGTATAGCTCGTCTCGCGGTTCCAGCTCGCGTTGTGTCGCGTCCACAAGTGCAACGAAGGACAAAATACGATACGCCGAGGGTCTAAGGAATAGGGTACAAGGTGAGATTCTGTAGGTGAATGGGCGCGATACATGCGTTGTGAATGGTAATGCAATGCTCCATCCACAGACTCGAGGTCGATGCATGGTGACATCGACTCGAGGCAGTGGGAAAGCGCAGACGCTTCGGTTTGCCAGAGCAAGCAAGCAAGCAGGCGTGACCGCAATGGCGACGGCATCCAAACGCGAGCACACCACCTCCCCACGGTAAAGCCGCACACCACCGCGCACATGGCAAGCGAAAGGCCGGTCCAGCACGCTCGGGAGAATGGAACGCGAAGAAATCATGTGCAACATCACTCACCACTATCTCCTCCGGCCCTTGCCCCCCTCCCCCATCTCCCCCAGCATCCACCACACGCCCCTCCCTGTTCCCATCGCAGCAACCCCCCATCTCCCGTTGCGTTGCGTCGGCGTCGGCGTAGCGCGTCATATCCAAGCTGGGCGCCATATCTACCGGCCCAGCACCGATCGTCGTCGACGTGAAGAGAGCGCCGAGAGCGAAGAAAAAGAGGTATTGTAGAGAGGACCTCGCCATGCTGAAGACGTGCGGCAAGGGGAGGTGAGGTGAGGTGAGAGAAGAGAAGCGAAGGATGTATCACGTGCGAGTGGCGAGTGGCGCGGGGAGGGAGGTGAAGGGCGGCTCTCACCGTGAAGTCTGTTGTGTTGATGATGACATGGGGGAAAAGCGGGTAAAGGGTAGAGGGAAGTGGGTAGAGGGAAGTGTGTGGATGAAACATTGTGGTACGTGGTAGATGTGGGAAACTGGGGCTGGGTTGCACGTAGCGATGCATTTGCACTTGTACTTGCACGAGATGCGTGATCTGGGTGGGTACAAACGGTGTACAACAAGGCCCCCCTTTTCGAGGCCGAAGAGAAAAAGAATGCATTATATTGCATTGAAAAAGGTGCTTGGCTTCTCGCAATGATGCGAACTCTGAACTTTTCCCAGACGCCGAGTAAAAATGCATATCCACCACCTCCACCTCCACCTCCACCACCACCATCCCAAGCTTCACAAAACACACTACCAATCGTCGGCCCCACCCCAAACACCGCAAGAAGAACCTCACGCCAACGGCTTCCGCATCGGCGCAATAACGCCCCCCTTGACCAACACCCTCGGCAGCGTCGCATCCTGATGCGTCTTCTTGGTGCTCCACTCGCGGCCCTTGGGCAGCCTGAGACTGCGCTCGTACTGCTCCCTGTTCTCGAACGGAAACGGCAAGCTGCCAGCCATGTACTTTTTGTTGGGCTTGACCGTCTTCTCGTTGATGATGACGCGGTCCAGGGCCCTGTCCTTGCGCTTATGGGCGTCGACGCCGGCGACTGCGGTCGTGGTTTTCCAGCCCCGGTTGCGCCGCTTCTCGGACTTGGACATGCCGTCGCCGGCCCAGCTGCCCCAGCCAGGGAGGAAGGAGGTTGTTTCTTTGGAGGCTTCGTCGAGGGTTGTGGAGGCTTTTTCGAGCTGAAAGTCGGCGGCGACGTTGTCGCCTGCGAAGCCTTTGGCGGTCAGGGCGTGGTTGCGCGAGAGCGAGGTCAGGTCGAGGGAGTCGCCGGAGTCGGAGTCGATTTCGGGCTCCGAGTCTTGCCCGCCTAGCACGGTGGCCCAGCCGTCGTCGTCGGTGGCTGTGACGCGCTGTTGGAGGAAGTCGTCGACTGTTTCGCTGGGAGCGGATGGTAGGGTGGTGGATGGCTGGGGCGCGGGCTGCTCGTCGTCGGAGTCGGCGAAGGAGGTGAATGGGAGGAGGTCATCGTCGGCTGGGGGGTCCTTCTTGCTCTTCCTTGCCTTGGCTGCTTTGGCGAGGAAGGGGTTTGGTGCGTCGACGTCCGGCTCGTTTGTGTTCCCGCTCTTTTGCGCTTTGCGTGTGCTGTTCGATGCCCCGGTGGAGAAAGGATTCTTCGGCTTCTCGTTCTTGCGTGTGCCGTTCGATAAGCCGTTCGAAACAGTCTGCTCTGTCTCTTCGTCGGAGCCAGGGTGCTCTTCAAACTCGCTGCCCTTCACGGGAATCGCTGTGGTGACCACCTTGCCCGGGCCGTACTTGCGGCGCCCAACGCGTGTAGCATTGTCCCCGGCCTCATCTTCACTGTTCTCCCCAGCCAGCTCGCGGCGCATGGCCTCGATCGCTTGGTTGTTCTCCGCGCGCTTCGCCGCCTCAGCCTTCTGCATAAAGGCCATCTGACCCAGCTTCGACCCCTTCTCGGAGAAGGGATTCTCGAGCTGGCCAAGCTGCCGCTGGAGAAGCTCGTCGTCGTCGGCTGACTCGTCGTCGCTCTCCTCCTCATCACTAGGCACATCCGAGCCCTCATCGTCAGAATCGCGGATCTCCTTGCCCTCAATTCGGCGCCGCAGCTCTTCATTACGCTTCGCCATCTCAGTGACGCCCGCAAGCGCATCCTGATCCCATCCCGCACGGCCAGTTGCCTTGATGCCCTTGGCCCACTTGCTCTCGCGGTGCTTGGCGCCCATGCGCTCCTCAGCCCTGCGCCGGTCGTTGTGCTCGCGCTCTTCCTCGGAAAGATCGACGCCGTCGGCCTTGAGCTGCTCGCGCTCCTTCTCGAGCAGCCTCTCGCGCTCCTTGCGGTGCACGCGGCGGTACGCTTTACTTTTGATCTTCTTGACGCGCTTGGCGCGCACCTCTTCGCGGAAGAGCAGCTCGCGCTCCATCCGCAACTGGGCACGGCGCCTCTCGACTTCTTCGATGGGGAGCTTGTTCGTCTGCAAAATCTCCCACTTTTGGATCTGCTCTTCATCGTCTTTGCCGTTCGAGAGACCGCTCTGCTGAAGGATAGACTGGATGGTGCTTTCGAGATCGTTGGCGGGTGCGGCGGTCGTGGTGGGCAGGAGGCGGTCTTCGCCCATAGCCTTGCCGGCGTCTTTGTGTTGAAGCGGGAAGGAGAGGTGCTCGGCGCGGCGGTTCTGCTTGATAGTGTCGGTCCAGCGGTCGAGGGTCTCGTTGGTTTTGGCATTGGCAGCAGCGCGGTCGAGCTTGTCTTGCTGGCGCTTGGGTAGAGGGGCCTCCAGCTTTCGCGCAATGTCACTTCGCTTTGCGTTCTTGTCGTCCCGCAGCAGCTTGAGTGCCTTTTTCTTCTCGTCATCGCCAGCCTTGGGCTTCAAGCTGAACAAGTCCACCTTCCTCGACACGCCAAACTCATCCGGCGCAGCAGACTCGTGCACCTCGACTCTCTTGCCCTTGGACTTCTCCTCGTCCCCCGTCGCAAGCGACGAAATCAGATCCTTGAGCTGGGCCTGACGATCCTCCTCATCCTCATCATCGTCGCTGGAGAGATCACTCGCGCCGTCCCTCCCCACGTCCTCGCCCTCACTCGGCTCCTCGCCATCACTCCCCTCAAGCGCCGCAGCCTTCTTCTTCTTCTTCTTGCGCTCCCTCTCTCTCTTCTCCTCCCTCTCCTCCTCCTCATACTGGTCCAGCGCGGTAGCAAGATCAATCCCCTCGTCGCCAAAATCATCCTCGTCCTCTTCCTCTTCCTCGCTCTCCCCCATATCAACATCACTCCCCTGATCCACAATCCTCCCCTTCCGCGCCACCTTCAGCTTCTTCCCATTCTTGCTACTCCCGCGGAAACTATACCCCTCAAACCTCTCCTCATCGCTCTCCCCAAACGCCTCATCCGAGTCAATATCCTCATCATCATCCTCGTCCACATGCCCCATCGTCCACGTATTCCCCTCACTATCGCTCCCCTCGTCGAAGCTGTCATCGGCCCCTCTCCGCTTGACCTTCTTGCGCGCCGCACCCTCGTCGCCGTCGGAATCTGCATCGGAACCCTCGTCGTCGTCGTCGTCGCCGTCGCCGCGCGCGCGCTTCTTGTAGAAACTGGGGTCCAGCTCGCCAAGGCGGTTCTTGCGGATCTTGGTCGTGTCGGGGTTTTCGTACTGGGCGATGGCGAAGGCGTTGAGGGCGCGCTTCGACGCCTTTTGCGCGTTGCGGACGCCGGGCGCGCGGCCTTTGGGTTTGGAGGGCCCGGCGCTGGGGAGCGAGCTGCGCGCTATACGGGGCGGCATTGTATGTATAAATGTATATGTATATGTGTGTGTGTGTGAGTGAGAGTTTGGGTGTGCGTGCGTGCAAAGTGCGGGTGGGAGAGGGCGAAATCCTGGCTTGGCGTCCACCAGCTTTTTTTAGTGGAGCCCCGGAGGTCCGCAGCGGGCAGCGCGCCATCCATCTGGTCTGCCCTCCTACCTACATACAGTGCGCTTTGTCGACCGCATACCGCATTCCGCATTCCGCCCACCTCAACCCTACCGTACATCACCCCCGTTGCGCCGCCGCGCCCATCGCACAACTCGCCCCCCCCCCACACACACCATCCCCCGCCGCACACCCAACCCATCGCCATGTTCAAGCCCACACCCGCGCTGCAGGGCACGATACGGCGGCTCCCGCTGTCGACCAAGCAGGCCGGGCGCGAGTACTACAAGGGCAACCGCGTGGGGTCCATGGGCACCATCAACCGCTACGGCAACTTTGTCCCCGACTGGGCCAAGATCAGGACTTATGTGTTTCCCGTGCTGGGGACCAAGAACGCCGAGGTGCGACGCCCACACACACACACATATACACACACTCTCTCTCTTACACTGCCACGCACTCACCCACGCACTGCTACGCACACTACTACTCACATCCAATAACTAACAATCCCCCAGCTGACGCCCTTCGTCGCCGAAAACGTGCAGAAGACGCGCACGACCGACAGCGGCATGCCCGAGGTGTATCCCAAGCGCTTCACGGGCGAGGACTACCTGCGCGCGTGGAAGATGGCGGGCGGGCATGATGTCGTGTATGAGGAGGGGGCGAACGGCGCCGAAGGGAGGACGAACATGCCGGTGCCGTTTGAGGAGAGGCGGTGAAGTTGTGGCGTTTGGAGATGGGAGGGAGGGGAAACTGGAGGGCAGGATGGAGCAGCCGCTGAAAGGAAGGCTGTGGGGGGAGGCTGTTTTGTTGTGTTGTGTTGCGTTATGTATACATACTGTACATTCTAGGGTATCATGTACCGTTCCCGTCCACGTCTGCGCATCTCATCTCCTACCCCAGCCGCCTCACCGCGAAGAAGTAATTCCCCCAATTCTCACCACCTTTAACCTCCTTCCACCCAAACCCAGGCACATACATGACCCCCAAGCTCCTCA
The DNA here is from genome assembly GCA_022560025.1 of Stagonosporopsis chrysanthemi. Classification (NCBI taxonomy): domain Eukaryota; kingdom Fungi; phylum Ascomycota; class Dothideomycetes; order Pleosporales; family Didymellaceae; genus Stagonosporopsis; species Stagonosporopsis chrysanthemi. The sequence continues at coordinate 7,953 of JAFISE010000097.1, forward strand.
CACTCGCGCCATCCCACCCGGGCTCCTTCGCAAAATACCCCCGCAGCTCATCCTCATTCACATACTTGCCCCACTCATGCGTCCCCTTGGGCACAATCCCCAGCACATCCTCGGCGACGACATTCGTAACCAGCCAGCTCGTCCACGTGCGCGCAATCGTGCTCATAACCAGCCAGCCCCCCGGCTTCACATGGGGCAGGAGCTGCGCAATAAACGGGCCCGGCGCATTGACATGCTCCAGCACCTCAAACAGCGTGACGACATCGTAACCTTCCGCATCGGTCTGCGGCCGCGCCAGCTCCTCAATCGACGTGTTGATGTACGTCAGGCGGCCCGGCTGCAGCAGCAGGGGATCGCGCCGCCTGTGCGCCTCGGCGATCCGCAGCACCCCCGGCGTCGGGTCGATGGCCGTCACGCTCAGCGTGTCCGGGAGGCGCGCGGCCGACTCCGCAAAGATGCCCCCGCCGCAGCCAATGTCGAGGTACCGCAGTTTCTGGCCCGCCGTGCTGGGCGTCGCGAACCGGCACGATTGGATGAAGTCGTGGCGCAGCGGGTTCATGAGGTGCAGAAGTCGCGAGGAGCCGTGCGGGTCCCACCATGACGAGGCGAGGGCGTTGAAGTGCGACACTTCGGTGGGGTCGACCGTGGACGTCGAGTTTGGGGGGTTGTGGAGGCGAGTGGGTGTCGTTGTGAAGGCGCGAGTTGCTGTGGAGGACGACGTTTGTGGGATTGTTGCTGCTCGTAGGGGTGCAGGTTGGCGAAGACAGCGCTGTAGTGAGCGCATTGCGCGTGTTGAGGTGAGGGGCTTCATTGTGTGGTTGTTTGCTGTTTTCTGCTGGTCGCGGTGATGATGGAAGGAACGAGTTGATGTCACTCCAGAAAGTTTGGCGCTTGGGCCAGCCGTTCCTCCCACTTCACGTCACCCCCGATCTCTTCATCATTCCACAGACCGCTTTCAAAAGTCGTGTAATCAGCAGGCAAACTTCGATCAGGATGTTTGTCTTTGATGGTTTGATAAATACAGCTTCTCACTGCAACTTGCCTCCTACGCGCTATCATCAACCTACACGCATCTTAACGTTGCACATCGTGCCGAGGCCTCAGACCTCTACACATGTATGTTTATATTAATATCTGAGACATCTTTTCTTGTATACTCAGCCTACATACCGTCGAGCACATTAGCTGACAGCAAGAGTCTGCCATGCCCCGGAGAACAGTCACTGCAGTGCACCAACCTTGTCTTGGGTCCAGATACCGGCTCCATGAAGTAGGCACCCAGTCATTTGAAAATTGCCGGCTCACAGGTGCAGTAGCCGCGCAGCCATGATCGGCAGACGAAACACCTATATACTCATTTCAACATTATACGCAGAGTTGTTGTGCCGTGCCAAGCATGACTTGGACTCTAAGCTCACTGCTGGTTCACGGCGGACTGGCTCTATTGAACATTCCTGGCGATAGGTTCGTTTCAAGAGGTCGTATCAACTGCCACAGCACACTGGAATCGTCTTGTGTCGACTGGCGCGTTCTCGACACAAACTTGGCACAGTCCTAATGGAAGATGGTACTAGAGCGATCATACTTGCTGTCTGAGCTGATTCACTTGCCTGCTCTGTCGCCGAGGAATCCATGCACCGCCAAACATGATTCAGACTACTACGAGGTGCTACCGACACGACAAATGATCAAGTCATTGATCTCATTGTACGTTCATTTGCTGTCTGGACTCTGCTTTGTTGGGATGAGTAGACGATTTTGCAGCTGTCAAGTGGACTATTCCATTACACTTAAAAGGGAAGACCAGACAATGGTGCACCATGCGGGTGTGGTGCACAGTGTTTTCACCATGCTTCTTCGTTCTATCAAAGCCCATTGTGCCCCAACCCGAGTCCCTTGTCCTAAAACTTGAGTGCGCAACGAACAAAGAGCTCAACCTCGACCGCGGAGGCTCAAAGCTCATTGTCAAGCGGTGCAGGACGTTGATTCAAAATCGAGCACATGTGCAGAGTTCCATGGACACATAACTGCTAGACTTTTACAGATAACCTTCTTACTATAACACTTCTTCCGCGTCAAAATGGTGAAAAGAAAGCCTACTGTCAAGCTGGCAGTGCCGAAGAAAACAGAGAAAAGACTGCCACAGCCCAAGGAATCAGGAAAGCCTCTGAATCCCATAAAGTCCGAGAATTGGAGAGGTGTAGTGCCAAAATCCGAAGAAGAGATGAACGAATGGCTCGAAACCGAAAGGAAACTTTTGTTAGCATACTTGCTGTACTACAAGCGTTTGTCCGAGCACGAACCTACACGTCAACAGATTGCCAACGCTAAATCGAAAGCCGACGAAGAGTGGAAGAAATGGGAGCCCGAATGCGACCCTGTCATGGGCGACATATACGACGCGGCCACACGCAAGCGTGCAGAAGCTGCAATGGCTCAAGTCAACGAGGATCTAAAATCTTTTATCTGGTCTCGAAATTTGAATTCCTTGTCGCTTGAGGATATTTACCAAAGATATGTTATTGCGCAGGTCCTCTGGGAAGGTTAGTTTTTGCGGCTGACCGCACACGTGGTTGTCACTGACAGAGACAGATTTTCATTATTACCAAAATGCCTGGAACAGGCCTCGCTCAAACGACCCCGAACATGTCCGGGGCCCAAGCAAAAACTGGCTGGTTAAGCATAAAGAAACAGCTATGCCCTGGCGCCTGAACATGATCAAGTTGTTCAACAAGTGGGGTGTAGGTGATCGTAGCAAGTTATCAGGACCTATAGGTCCTAACCACCTGCATGTCTATCCCGATAATCTCAGGCACACGGTGAAAGACCCGGCACGCCGGAGGACTCTGCTGGAGCAGTTTCCCACCAGTAACGTGCGTCTTGACGAGGAAGCCGTTGCGGAAAGGCGCACAGAAGTAGAAGTCAAGAGAAAAGAAAGTGAGAAAGCGGAGAAATCTTCTCTGGACAAAACAAAGTACGCCACTTCTAGTAGCCTCCCGCAAGATCATCAACCCTACCACACCACTACGGAGCACTCCAAGCCGTGGACATACCAGGACCGTCGCATCCCCACATCCTGGGAAACTGCACAGTGGGGACATGCCGTCGCAGACAAGATCCGCGTCGTTGATAAGCGCGTATCCGAGCAGCCACTCTACCAAACCGACACCCGCGAAGTCACACTTCCGGGGGAAGGTACGCTGTTCGAGCCGACATCGCCTCTGGTCGGGCCAGGGCCGAATTTCAAGCGCACGCGCATCAACGCAGGTTTCGGGTGGGTGCAGGGGGGACCAAACATCATCACGGAGACGTTTTTCGTTCTTGACGAAAACGAGCAGCGCATTCCAGAGGAGCATGTTGTGTATGAGAATCCTAGATTTGTACCTGCTGGCATTCCCACCGCGGTTCACAAAAATGATGGCAAGATGGGGAATGCGAGGCGAGAGGAGTATTCGGTGCGCTCCCAGCCCGGCGTCGATGAGTTGTCGGATGTTGAGGATGAGGAGGACTACAAAGACAACGATGTCCCGTTGCTGGATGGGGCTGATGAGCAAGAGAAGACTGGGACTAATCCGCCCGATGATGGTGATGACGACTCGGATGACGAGGATGATCCTTTCACGCGGGCGTACCTGGGACTTGACGATGATGATAGTCGACCCCCTCGTTCTAGTCGACCCCCTCGTTCTAGTATCAGCAGCATCAGCAGTAGCAGTAGCAGCAGCAGCAGCGACGACACCAATGATAAGGATACCGAACAAACCAAGGACGGCTGGTTGATCCTGACCCACAAGGTAGGAGGGCAAACTTACGAGCAGCGCGACAAGATACCCGCTGTGGACCCTAAGGCTGGTCCAAAGGAAGAGGCATATCCCAAAGACGCTCCGATCCCAGACCCCAGGAGAGGAACGAAAGACGCCAATAAGAAATGGGTGTTTGATGAGAAGAACCAAATCTACCGCAAAGGTATGTATACGTGGAGGCCCATCTGGGGCATGCGCAAGTACCGAACAACCACCGGCGAGTGCATTCTTCGCGGCGACAAGAGCCACCTGTTCGACCGAGTCATCCTGAACGACTTCGACAAAGACTCCATCCGGGCCTACAACAAGGGCGTGAGACAGTTCCTGAGCCGCGGCTTTCTCGGGGAGGAAGACGCCGTAAAGCACCCCCCCTGGACCACGGGGGAACTCGCAGAAGCCGTCCGCCACCTCAACGACACCGTGCGCCAACACGGCCTGATCCACCTCGCAGACTACTGGGATGACGTCGTCAAGCGCGCCGTAGACGTCCTCGATAAATTCCGCCTTGCCAACGGTATCCCCGCCCGCGGACGCGAGAGCACGCGCACCAAGTTCGCCGCCGACCGCGCGCCGGGCCTCCACGCAAAGCGGAACGGTATCAGACCACCGATTGCTGATGGCGAGCTACGGCCGGACAACTTTTTTGCGGTCAAGGACTTCGAGACTGATAGTAAGAAGCAGAGGATGGCTGCGAAGGCTGCGAAGGCTACGAAGGCAGCGGGGGGGACAACGGGGACTGTGGCGGCGACGACTACTACTACTACAGCTGCAGCGACGGCATCGACTACAGCCGCAGCGACAGCACCTACCACAGCCGCGCCGACTGCTACCACCACAGAAGCGCCGAAGACCAAGAAGCGCAAAGCCGCCACTATTGTGATGAGGACCAAAACCACGACTAAGTCCAAGTCCAAGTCCAAGTCGAAGGCAACTGAGACTGAGACCGAGATCGAGACTGCAGATGGTGCTGGTGCGGACGCCGCTGGTGGCGAAGAGGGCGACCCGATGGAGATTGATGATGATGAAGAGGAGGATGAGGCCCCGCCGCCGAAGAGGACTCGTAGGCGTTAGTCGTGTGACTGTGTGCGCGTATATTTAGCGAGTACGTTGAAGTAGCACAGCAAGCGAGCGAGCATTTGAATTCGAGATTGTGTTGTATAAACCGAAATCCTTGGATTGCTTTGAAGCCGAGTCCCCCGTACATACTGCACTCTGCAGCTGGAAAGATTCCTGTTTGCCATTTACTATAGCCAACTCTTCTGGTATGGAGTGTGCAGGCAGCAAACTGCTTCCTTTGTCTGGATGCAGGATATTTGTACAATCGACAAAGCCTCGCCGGGCTTCTCTTATGGCATCCCGCCAGAACGGGCAGGGTCTTTGTCTCTTTCTTCACCTTTTAGCGAATTTGTGGAAGGGAATATTCCAATGCAAAGGCAACGGAGTTAGAGAAAATTTAGATGTCATCTTCAGCTAAGATGCTGAGGAATCGGAGTCTCTTCAAAGGGGGCGCACGCTGAGGAAGCGTATAATTGAGGGATTCACGTTGATCATGGGGAAGTGCAGAAGTGGATGAGAAGCCATCACGCGCAGGTCAGTAGCTCGGTTACTACCGTGCACGGACAACCAACGATCGCCGGCAACCAACGATCGGGGAACTACATAACCATCACAACTTCGACGCGTAATAACTCAACACAATGGAAGGAATTGATGCTGCGCTTGCAGATATAGACAGTTTGGAACCTAGAGAAGACTTCTTATATACTTAATTAGCCAAAAAACATGGTGTGAGTTGTGTGACGTTGGCGCGTTGCTATTAACGCGTGCAGGTCTCTTGTGACGTCGCCAACTCAAACTAGGCTAAACTCAACACACAACAAGAAGAGGAGCTTGTGAAGTATATACAAGAGCTTACTGGTCGTCACTTAGCACCTACACAAGAGATGATACAGAATTTCGCGTCTGCAGTTGCCGAATCTCCCTGCTCTGAGAGGTGGGTGAGTCGCTTCCTCAACCGTTACCACGACCAACTCAACCCACAATGGGTGACGGCTATGGACTCTAGCAGGCACTACGCTGAGTCTGAGGCAAAGTATAGCTTATACTTTGACCTTCTGCTGCATATCCTTACTAAGTACGACATTGAGCCAGCGCACACATACAATATGGATGAGAAGGGCTTCGCAATTGGGGTACTTACCAGGAGTCTTCGCATCTTCAGTTGGGCTTCATGGGAGAAGAAGAAGGTTAGGCAGTCACTTTAAGACAGTAACTGCGAGTGGGTAAGCCTATTGGCTTGTATTTGCGCTGATAGTACTGCACTACCTCTAGGCATCATATTTGCGTCTAAAAACTCCACTATTTGAGCAAGGTAGGTGGCCAAAATTGACCCAGAAACGCGTCCAATTCATGCTACTTCGTCGCCTACTGGTTGGACTAACAACGATATAGGGTTAGCATGGCTCACGCAGGTATTTGATTAATATACGAAGCGAAAAGTGTTGCAAAGGTACTGTCTACTCATAGTAGACGGCCACGGCAGCTACCTGACTTGAGAGTTTCTTGAGTATTGTTACTAGAATCAAATTATAGTTGCTATACTACCACCTTACTCCACCCAGACGCTGCAGCCACTTGATGTGGTATGCTTCAAGCCGCTCTTATCCAACTACTCCAATGAACTATCTAATTACCTCCAGGCATCTCAAGGTCTATCTCCAATAGGAAAACACGAGTTTCTGCACCTATTATGGCCTGCCTGGACAAATACCTTCACTGAAACATTGATACTTAGTGCCTTCAGAGTCACAGGCATCTCACCACCAAATGCCAACGTTATACTTGATAGGTTTCGCCACACCTCTTAAAGTCGCTCAGTATCTATATCCTCTGATAGCTCAGCTTATAGCGCTGACGATTGGCTAAAAGCTTGCTCACTACTGCGTGCTGAGGTGAAGGATCCTCGCAGTAAAGGCGCGCGGAAGCTGGGTCAAACTATCCACTACCTATCAATCCAAAATGAGCTTCTTAACGACAAGATAGCTGGCCTGCGCAACACTTTGAACCTCCAGAAGAAGAAGAGGAAGCAGCCAAATAAGCAGCTACAGCTTCCACGTGATGAGGATTACAGTAGTGCGATGATGTGGTCACCTCAGACCTTCCAAACTGCGGGCGCTTGCATAGCTCAACAAGTTAAAGAAGAGAAGGCAGAGAAGCTTAAAAAGGCAGAAATGAAGGAGTTAAGAGCTGCCAATAAGCGATATAACGATATGGTAGCAGAGGAGAAGCGTGCGCAGCAGTTGAGGGAGAAGGAAGATTGGGCGAGGGTGCAAGCTGTGAAGGCGGCTGAAGTAGCTGAACGCCAGGCTGAAAAGCAGCGTCAGAAGGACGCTTGCAACGCTTCAAAAAGTAAACAATTGCCTAAAACAGGCAAGCGAAAGGCTTTACAGTCTGCAGCACCCAGAAAGAAGCAGAATTGTGGTGCTGTAGGTGGTGGTAGCCAGCCTATCGCTCGTGAGCGTTCCCTAACCCCTCCACCTACATACAACTGCTGCGGTCGCAAAATTGCTCTACGAAAAAGACTGAAGCAGTAGAATTTATCGCATAGGTCTATAGATCAGTCCACCAAAAACTCTCATAATATTATCTACTGTGTGAGGCTCTATAACCTCATTTTTGTGCAGACCAAAATGGGCTTCCCCGATCGTTGGTTGCCGGCGATCGTTGGTTGTCCGTGCACGGTAAGCGCTCGATTGCTAAGCGCTTGACTGGAGGCTGTTGGATCCCTTAGTAGTGGCGATGTGGAGGGAATGAGCAGCGCTTCGTTATCGGTGTGTTGGTGTTTCGATGGCGCTTAGTGCGGCGCAGTTGCTCGGCGACCACGTAGGCACTTTCCTGCGTTGTTTGGCGGGTCGTGAGTTGATAAGGAGACTGTCGTGATTATGGAACGAGGAACGACGCAATGGCATCTGGAATAGCGGTGGAAAGTGCTCCAGTTGATGTTGTAAAGTTAGAAAAAGACCAAGTTAGATCTGAGCAGATAGTTGTGCTTACATGATGATCTCACTGTTTGTGAATTTAACAACATGATTTAATAGCTGCACTATAGTCTTCAGATCCAACCTGGAGGTGGCTGATTCTTCCGTGTAGGTAGCAAGGGCGACTTCAACAAACTCTGCCCCGATACTCGCCAACCGAGATCCGGCAACAACTTGATGCGCACCTTCTTCACGTCACCATGCGAATTTTGCCACGGCGTCTGTGCTGTGAGCTTGCCCCTTGTATCTTCCGGTAGACCATATATCAAAGTAGGCATTGCTGAGGTCTTCCAGACTCCTGTCACGGTGTCCTTCGACGTCTTGACCATTGTTGACACCAGAAAGGCAAGGCTGAGCATTAGTAGAGCAAACGGAAAGGCCAGCCAGGCCCAGTCGATGTAGATGAAGCTTTCTCTGCTGTACGCGCTGCCTTCAACCATCTCTGTGTTAGCAGAAGAACGAAGAAGGTTTGTCATCGAAGTCGCTAATCGTTCCATGTAATGTGTTATGTTGTTGGAATCCGTGTTTGTGCAGTTTGGGACGGTACACCCAGACATCAAAATTGGCTTCTCGCTGGTAGTATTGACAAAATAGCCACAAACCAAGCCCGCGGGAACCTTCCTGATTGGGCCAGTAGAATGCGCACTTTATTCAATAGCCGTGTTGAGACAGGCGTACGTCAAAAGCTCTGACGGCTCGATCTGAAAGCATTTGCTGCACACTGCAAATGTGTTGTACTTCGGCCAAATGCAATTGCTTGCTGGACATGACACAGGTATACCGGGCCTAGTCGCGTTACCAGACTGGGTTGGATGCGCTCCATTTCCGTAGAGAAGTTTCTGCACGGTCGTCATGGTATTCGTATCGTATTGTGATAATTAGCATCCTAGGAAAAACTCGGAAATGTATGTTGGCTTGTAGTAGACAGACCGGGCTATCGTACTTGAAAGATGCCCCAGCGCCCACTAATCCGGGTGGTCTATCACCCGTTGGAAGAAAGTATCGGTCGCTAGTAATAGAAGGATCGAGACTGCTCCAAGCGCAGTAAGCGCGCGTCCTTTTGTGCGGAACAGAAAAGAGCCCCACGCTCCCCTTGACGCCTTGTCAAATATCTCAAAGTCGATCATTTCTTTCGACTCCCTCCCACGAAACGAAGACCAATTTAGCTGGCCTATAGCTTCAGATATGGGAATCATTAAAGCTGCTAACACAAGCTTGGAGAGCACATTGTAAGCTGAGGGCGCGAAGGGCCTCTTGATCTGAACGATACAACAAGATCGCGACAATGGCGTTCTAGGGGCACGAAGTTCAGTATGATAATTGACATTGAGGACCCGAGGGCAGATACTCACTACACAAGCAGCGCTTGTGGTCCAATGATGATCTCAAAAAGCCACCTTTTCCAGATTTTTTGAGAAGCTTTACATCGTGCGACATTTCTCTCTATGTGCCGCGTGACATCTAGCGAACGCGTCCCACATACTGAAGCTCGGTACGATGGTGGGTCTTCGCCACGGCTACTTGAACAAGGCGAAACGCACAAACATTTGGATATAACCAAGCGCCGTTGTGAGCGCCAGACGCTGACATCGTGTACTGCTCTGATATTGCCTTGACGACTGGGCTAAAACCGCGGGCGACGCAGCGATTACGATAGCTGCACATACTTGGAGTTTGCAAGGCTACCTTGGAAAGTTTCATCTCTGAGCGTATCTCCTTTGCAGCATTGACCTGTAGGAATTGACCGTTAAGCGCCGGGGCACTTCGCTTGTACGTCGCAGCCTGGAACGGGCGATCGATGAAAATGACATATACTGGGCGCACTGCGGCACAAGAAACCGGCGCTTAAGTCGAGTGGTGTCATAAGGACGGCTTGTGGCGTGAAGTCTTGATGCGTTCGACGTGGTTGTGCCCACTTGGCTCGGGTTCACAGAAGATGTGGGGAAGCGCTAAACCGTTGTAGCCCCTCAGCAATTGGAGGGCTGCGTAACAACAGCCACGTCTTGTCGCCGAGCAGACTGGTAAAGTTCTTAGCATACCAGAATCTACAAAAGCCACAGAGTGAAAAAGCCCCAAGGTTTTCATGCAATTCTCATCTACTCTGACAGCTATGTGTGCTGATGGTAGGTAATGAAGTAGAACTTCTCAATCTCAGAATGCGGTCGCTGATGTATGCCACATCCCGAGTCGGCCGTTTCTTGTGCACTTTCCGACGTGTCGTGGCTTATCGCTAGTGAATGCGATTACAATGTTCCTGTGGCTGCGTACTACGAGGACAGGGCGGTCATCGGTCATCGCTAAGCATTGAATTTCTTCCTGTAGCCCATTCCTCCCCTGAGACTGACTTTATCGAATCTCGCTGAGACGCGGAATGTGGGCACTATAACCGCCGTGCAGCCGTGATACCGCGTCACGTGTCTGTATACAATGTGACTTCGGTCGCGGCAAAGGCTCATTGGCGCACGTTGTCACCAATCCCTAGCCAATCGCTCAGACGCCAAGCCTGAACAAGTTGATTCGTTCCTTTGATTGGTTAGCAATCGAACGTGGAGTTGCAACAGTTAGCAAAATTACAGGAGGATAGATGTCTTCGAAAGGAAAGTCGTCACTCACCAGAAGTGCCTTGTAGAAAGCCTTCCAGCGCTTGCGGGTGTGACACTCCTCCCTACCGTGGGGTTTCCCACAGCAGTGCATCCACAGGTAAGAGTTGCTGTACATCCACTAATGGCGATCTAACGCTTTTCGTTTGTGATTTCCAAGTCCATGCGTTTCAGGCTGCCTAATCTGCGACCCTGCAAATATGCTTCCATGTCCCTCTCCAATGAAAGCTCTCTGCTGCTGAACAGTCTGTCTTGGACGAGTGAATTCGATGTGATCAGGTTGCGTGGGCGGCTTTGATAGCGGCTGCGATGGTTCAGGTATCACGGTCCCAAGCGCCAGTAGGCGGATATGTAAATGAGGTTGTCCTGCATCGTATCCTGGACAGTCGTGTCATCGGGTGTTGCTCCAGGATAAAGTCTGCGACTCGGCCGCCTAAAGTGTTTCACACGAGAGCTGTCGACCTCGAAAACAAACTACTAGTATTCTGTAATCTGTCAAACGCGGCACTCCCACATCCCATCTGGGACTTTGTCAGCTACCACCGATACCATGTACACACACCTGCACCTGTTCATTTTACTCTCATGTGCTCTTTCAATCTTGGCTTCGCCACTGCCCAAAGCGGAGGTGAGAATTGTGAAGCGTCCATTGATCGATCGCGGCTGACATTGTTGCAGACAAGCTTGAAGGACGTCCTATCTGTCGGTGGTCTCAAACGCCACCTTGAGCCCCTCATTGGCCTACACGAAGACAAGCGACAGATTGAGAAGCGAGCAACAAACACTGCCATTCCAGAGACTTTGTTCGAACGCTTGAGTACACGCATCCTCAATGGTGGCGATATAAAAGAACCACGCGCCGGTAGGCCACATTCTTACCGCAATGGAAGAACTAGCCGAAGGCGACGTGAGGCAGAGCCACAGACGTACCGCAACGGAAGGACCGGGGGAGCGCGAGGGCGACGTGAGGCTGAGGCCGAGGCAGAGCCACAGTCTTACCGTAATGGAAGAGGGCGACGTGAGGCTGAGGCTGAGGCAGAGCCACAGTCTTACCGCAATGGAAGAGGGCGACGTGAGGCTGAGGCTGAGGCAGAGCCACAGTCTTACCGCAATGGAAGAGGGCGACGTGAGGCTGAGGCCGAGGCCGGAGCTTAGTCGGGCTGCAGACTAGCAAGCTTCGAAGCACGGTCGATAGCGCCGGAGTCGCGCCAAGAGTGCGACCTGCATGGGTTACTCAAATGTGCGAGCTCTTTCCTTCTAAGTCCTTTTTTGGGTAACGTCTTGGGGAGTCAGGACTGCCTGGAGCAGCAAGAGAGCAACTCTTCTTCTACTGACCTATTCGAAAGCCATTTAATTCCACTTTATTTTGCATTACTTTCCAAACATCAGAACCAACCTGGCGGAGGCTGACTTTTCGGGAGCCGCGATGCTAGAGGTGAAAAAATGTTTCCAGAGAGCCGCCACCCCAAATTTGGATGCAGTCTGACCTTAAGCTCCTTTGCTTTGGCTCGCGGTGTCCCGGTACTCGAAGATCTGGTCAGTTTGCCTCGCATGTCATCGGGTATTCCATGCAGCAATGTCAGAATTGCTGAATTTTTGAGAATCCCCACTTGGTCTCTTTCGTGGGCAGATTTGAACACGGTCGCCGCGAGAAAGATGAGACTCATAAACAGGAGACCGAGAGGAAGGGTAAGCCATTCCCAACGTACGGACACATAGTTCTCCATACTGTAGGCGGCTCCTTCGATCCATTCCTTGTCAACGGCGGATCGTATAACGTTTGTCACTGCTGTCGCCAGCCTGTCCATATGCATCGTGACATTATTTGTAGCAAGCCAAGGGTTCAAAGCGAGCCGTCGAGTGTACGCTGGACCACTTTTCCATGTCCAAAACCGAAGCTCAGGCACTGAAACCTTATCTTTGGCAGTGTAGAAAGAAGGGAAAATATCGTCAAAGCTCAGCATCATATTGTAGGCAGTGTCGTTTGAGACACCAAATGCCAACACTCCGTTCTCGCTGGGCGACTCAACGTTAATCTCAATGTTCTCCGAATATAAGATTGCTGTGCCATTAGTAGCTCCGGTTGTGACCTCCACAGTGACCCACGGGAAAGGCCCAGCGGTTTCGTTTGTACGTGTCGTTAATATCTCTTCGGTGTAGTTGCCCTCAAAGTACGACGATTGGATGGTTTTCACACACCAAGATAGGACACATTCTAGGGCGACAGGCCTTTCTTTGCGATATACGGAAGCAGCCGAACCATCTGCGGCGGAGACGATCAGGACGTCTGTAATCGGATTGCGGATGTGTGGAAAATTAATAGATCCGTTCCCGTACAGTGGCGTCTTTTCATATACAGAGACCATTGGTATGGTCCGTACGATGAGAGATTCGCCCAAGCTGCCTGTTGTCGGATCAAGAAGGTAGCCGGAAACCATAATGGGAGCTTGGCCGGTTATATTGAGGAAGTAGCCGCACATGGTCCCGTTGGGATATGATCCGTCAACGTTGAAACCGCCGGTCAGATTAGAAGTCCAGTCTACGGTACCTTCAACACAAGTGTAAGGTGTTAGATAGCTAGAGATGTCTGCGCACTGGTTGCAGACACCCAGCGTCTCGTAGACCGGCCAAGTGCAGTTATTTGTAGGACATGACTGCAAAGTGGTGTCAGTCTACATTCGAACTTTTTTATACACGTGCGAGATTTCAACACATCGCTCATAGCGTAGGGATGTGGACGGCATGGAATCAAAAGTGGTAGCAGAACGTAATGTGCACTTACAAGTGGTATGTCAGGTCTTGTGCCATTACCAAAAGGTAAAGGTTGAGTTCCATTGCCGTAGAAGAACTTGTTAGCGACAAGCGCAATGTCCTGGTCTTCTTCAGAGTATGGCATACCCTCACTATACACTTGACTGAAGTCCGGGCGATACTGCATGCTCCTTGGTATCCTGGAGGGTGTATCGAGGCGGGCCCATCTGTCTGGAAAGTCAACAACTTGTTGGAAGAAAGGGTCTAATGTCATCAAGCCTAAAGTAATAATCGCACCTAGTGCCGCGAGCGCTTTGCCTTTGGTCCGAATTAATAGTAGAAAGGAACCCCAAGGCCCTCGTGAGGCATTGTCGAAGATCTCGAAGTCCCACATCTGCTTCGAATGCTGCAAGAACCAGCTCCACTTCAGCTGTCCAAGAGCCTCTGATACAGGAAGGATGAGGGAGGCGCCAGCCATCTTTGACAGGATAGATATGTAAGCGTTCAATGTAAGACCAGTCCTCTTGTCCAGAGTCCAGTTTGACAATTTTTCATCCTGAAGTCGAATGAGCACACCGATGATGGCAGCCATGCAGCATGCGCTGAAGATCCAGCTGACAAGTTCGAGCAACCATCTTTTGACGATGTTGCCTGAGATACTGTATTGAAACAACCGCTGCTCGATACGCTCAGCAAGATTTGGTGTATCTTCTTCGACTTTCTCATCAAGTGGCGGTGTAATCTCAAAGGAGGGTGGTTTCTCGCCGCCATTCATGATGCTTAGGCCAGGATGGTAGTAGTTGATAGGTGTCTTCTCGTTGACTTGAGGGATATGTGGCAATTGTGGAATCTGCAGAGTGGGCATCGTGCCCAACTGGATCCTTGGGCGCTGCGTGGGAAAGACCTTGAGTACTGGTCGAGCCTGCTCTGCAGGCTGCTCTGGTGCTGGCTCAGTGATCGGCCAGACAGAGGACCGGACACTTGAAGTTTGTATTGTTGTCGTAGGACTATGCTGCAGAGAACTGTCGTCTCGTGCCGTCAGGCGGGCTGGGCTTGATGGAGCCGGCCGGCCATGTGTGAGCACCTCTGGTGTCGTGGGTGTCGTAGGTGTCGTGCCATACGTCTTCGGGGCTGTTCGTTCATCGTGCGTCTCAAGAAAGATGGGGATGCCAGGGAAGGAGGGCCACTGCTTGCCGTTGCGAGTGGCCGAGGCCTGCCTCGATGTTGAGATGGGGTAAGGCATCGTAGTGAATGTGGGTGCTGGTGTAACAGCTACAGATGTAGATACCAAAGAAACGCTGTCTCTAGAGACAGAAAATAGGGATAGTGCTAGGGCTGGAAGCGATGTGGTCCGACTCTACCATGTAGTACCTACAGCGTGGTATTATCATGCAAGCTCTGGTATAAGTCCCTACAGCCGGATCTATGCAATGCAGCTGCATGAAACTCCAAGACCAGCTCTCACTGGAGGTTTCCACACCAACTGTGCCTTCTCTTCGAAAAGTGGTGCATCGCCAACACCATCGACCATTCAACATACGACTTAAGCGCAACAGGTGCTCCCAGCCACCAGCAAGACCTGCTCGACCACGCCAAGAAAGGCGGCTTAGTGTTGGTTTCTGCAAGCTTGCGTGCGGCGCAGGTGTCGGCCGCTGTTGGCTTGGGTCACCGGTGAGGGTCAAGCCGTTCAGAGACGGGGTATAGCCGCTGCTGACCAGGTGGCCAGCCTAGTGCGTGATGTAGCCGCCGGAGGAAAGACATTTTATGCGGGTGTTCGTATTATTAGCATCGGCCCCCATATGAGGCAAAGTGGGGAGGATGACATTACGGCACAGTATTTAAGCGCTTCCAGCCTCATACTTTCGAGGCTCAGAATTAGGATGCGTAGGAAGACGCCCAAGCTCGCAGTGAGCCCAGAAGAACGACTGTCATGATCTTATCGACATGTTGTGATGATGCGTTTGAGCAGTCAGATGATGCATGCCTTGATTTTGATGGTTGTGTTGTGCATATCAACCGGCCAGGCTCGAGCAGCGTTCACGCGCTTAAACGCGAACTGCCGATCTTCGGCTTATTTTTAGACTCCAATCGCAAGCGCAAGCGCAATCGATAAGATCACGATTAAGATAGCACATCGCCAATCGATTGCAGCCGCCATCTTTCCCTTCGACCATCATCGCCGGTTGCCTGCAATGCAACAACGCGGTCGCAGTTTGTTTGGCATGGTGATGAAGCCTCCTTATGCTGACAACAGGCGTTACAAACACATGCTCGCATTTGCGCAGACTCAACTCTATCGGCCCCCAATCCTCCGCCCTCACCGCCACGGACCGACCCTCGATCCATCCAGTTCGAAGCGCTATGGCTTACTATGAGCTCTCTGCGACCATTCTGCAGCCCTCATTGGGCTGACGGACAGCAACCGTGGCTCCAGGTGCAGGTCACATGCACATCATTTGCTCGTAGACTACTTGTGTCCGCCTTGCTGGTTGCAGAGTCGTTTCGATTTGTTTTGGGCTCTCTGCCGACATTGAGAATCCAGCTCTGCTAAAGTTCGTTATGTTTCATGCGTCACTTGCTTCTTGTGAAGGGAGGATTCTGGTGTGCATGACACGTTGCATTGTGCTGTAAATCTCGAGTATGACTAGTCAAGTAATAATGTTTAGTCATCGTTGTATGAAGGACAGCTCCTTGTCGCGTGAAGTGGCTGGTCAGCCACGCGCGTTCATCATCTCCCATACTCGTTCGCGTATTCTGTTGCTTGCTCGCTTGCATGAAGCTGCACCTCAATCAAGCTTGAGACCACATTCCAGCAGCTTCGCCCTGACCTCGGTGTTGATCGTGGCCCTGGCCTCCTCTACCACCCGTCCCAGTGCCTGTCTCCTCCTCGCCGCTCCCGCCGTGACGTCCGCGCGAAGCGGGCAGACATTTTTGAAGTCGTGAAGGACTCTCTCAAAGACTGTCTCGCACTTGTCCAGCAAATTCTCCTCCACGTCCTGCAAGTAAGCTTCAAGCGTGGTCTTCAGGTAGTTTTTGATCTCGTTGTACGGGCCGACCTTGGATGCGAGGAGCGAGGATCTGAAGCTGTGCGTTCGTGCAGCATGCCTGGTATGATGATGCTTGATTGTTGCAGCCCGATTGGCCAGATCGTATATGTTCTGCATATTTCTGACAAAGAGATTCGCGTCGTTGTTTGTCATAACAATATGTACCAGAGTTCTGTTGTTACGTTAGTAGTTCATCATCATTGCTTCGGTGCGTTGACTTATGGAATCTCACCGGAGAACGCTTTACAGAGCTGCCCTGTGGTAACTTCAACGTCCTTTCCGTGCCCGCGCACATTCTCGAAGAACTCAGCAAAAGCCGTGTGCTGGTTCGTGTCAAGACACGCTCGAAGGTCGTTGCCCATCTGATCAAGCACGTCCGAGACATTATGTGTCAGCTCTTCTTGCAAGGCTATAGAGCTTCTGTCACAAAGATGATCCAAAGCTGGACGTAGGTGGTCCTTGATGCTGTCTAACATCTCCTGATTCCAATCTCCTCGAGGACACTTGGCGGTTTTCCAATCACCTTCATGTCTCAAGAAAGATGAGAACCCACTCGAGTTATACTTGCACCAGCGAGCACAAAGCTTTTCAACCTTCCGAAGCCATTCGGGTTCGAACTGATCGATTTGTGTCAGCACAGTCTCGAGAACTTGGGTGCTCCAAAAGTCCTTCTTGGCCTGAGCGATGGACTTGGGAAGGTTCTGCACAATGTTAGTATGTCAAACTTCGCCAGCTTACCGAAGACATACCTCACGAGCCGCCAAAATGATTTGTTGAGGTGATCACGCTTCATCATTGGCTTGAAGCCAGTGCACGATAGCATGATCGCATTTAGGACGCCAGGAACGAGGTTCAAACAATGGTGAACCAACGCGTCCACTCGACCACTTCTAGCAGGCAATTTCTGGATAAAGCGTCTCAAATCGGGAATGCCAGTAACTGAAAGGGGTAACGCCGGCGGATCTCGCACCGGATGAGGCCGAAGATGCTGCAAATATTGCTCGCTGCTCACGCAAAAGACTTGCAGTTGACTCGTATCTTTCGTTTCCCGTTGATAAAAGTTCTGAAGCTCACTGGTGATCTTCCGGTTGCGCGCGACGACTGCAATTTGTTTCTTCAAGAGCTCCGCATGTTTGATGTGCAGTTTGTACCGAGCTTCCTTGCATTTCAGTTGCGGAGTCAGGCCGCTGTCCGGGTTGTTGGGGAGTGTGGCAGTCTTCAGACTGGCTTGGACCTTAATCAGTTCGATTTTGGATAATTGAACGTGTGCCTCAATGGACTCTAGTCGGCCTTGCTCGTCAAGCAAGTAAGGAATACGTGCACTTTTCTTGACAGACACAGTCTGTGCTTCAAGTCAGTCTTCGATCGAGGGGTGGCGGCTTGGTGTCGAAGAGGATGTCATGAAATAAATACAGAAGACCGCACTTACATCTGACTGGGTGATCACTACCGCCACATTCCCGTTTCTCTTCAGCTTTTGACAGATCTTGATATTCTTTTTGAAGCCTGGATCGTCCCCAGCTCTCGTGTTTGTGTGCGCAACGATGACGAAGTCACATCTCTTCAAATATATTCTGGTCGCGCGGACTCGGTGTGCGTTGGTGTCAGTAAGCCCTACCTGTGTCAATAGAGAGTCCTTTCGTTCGGGGCGCATCAACCATACCAGGAAGGTCTGTGAGGACGATGTTCTTGGCAAGGATTGGATGAGCGAACGAGATCCTGATGTCCAGTCAGCAAAGTTGAAAAGTACGCTGTGCGGCGTTATCACCTTGCAAGCCTAACAAAAGGCCACACGTTGCACTTCAGGCTCTCGTATACGTCCAACTCGATCATGGGGCATTCTGCATTTTGAATGTAAGGCTCAATCATACTGGCAAGATCGCTTGCGGTGCTAGCTGTCATTGAACCTCTGCTGAGCTAAGTGTTGAGATAGTCTGTGGCTGCTTCTTCATCCGCAAACTCATCACGGTCGTTGAAAAGCGCCATAAGGGTTTTCAGAGCTGGACCCCCTCGATCAGCATCTTGATCCTCAACAGCATCATCGTCTTGGCAAACACAGCTATCCCAGTAATCCTTGATCGCCCACTTGACGATCGTGTAGCAGTTTTCGAGCGGGAACAGGTCGATCGTGAAAGCATACTTGGTGGTCTGGCCTATCGGGGCATGCATTAGCTCCATGGGTACGAGCGTACCAGCATCATTGTCGCTCTGGAACGTATGTCAGCATGAACTTGAAGCGCAAAGTTCCGGTATCAACTAACAGTAGGACACAAAGTTGAAAGACCCAACGTAGCGTTTATCATTGTTGACTTCTCAATTCCCGAACTCCCCGAGATGCCAATTTGGATAGGCGGTGGATATGCTGGGAATTCGATTGTGACCAGCCTCTCATGCATGTACAATGATTCGGAGTCCTGTTCAGGCTCGTCTGCAACCTGCCGCGAGACTTTCTGAATAGTTGCTGAGGCAATGGCTTCTGCCTGAGCGAAGGCAGGCATGTACTGCACCAACGGCGGTACTGCCTCTGAATCGGGATCATGTCCTTCTTCGTCATCTAAATCGCAATTTTGATTATCAGGAAACTGATCGAGTTGCTCGAAATACGCCGCCACGTCAACAGGCGTGCCAGATGCTTGGACAAGTTAATGCAGTTCAGCGATTGCAATGGGCCTACTCACCCTTTCGCTTTGTCTTTGGAGTCGGTAGTTGCTGGCGTGAGGGCTGTGCAGCATATGGAGCGGTGCATTCTGCCTTTACCGCAGGCGTACGGAGCTCATCTTGCTGCAGCTGCTGCGAAAATTGGTTGTGTTGCGTAACAGATCGAGTTGTTTCAGGATGTGAGCTGTTGAAGGAGTGATCCATGCCTGAGTTCACATCATGAGATGCTGCCATAGCTGTCTTAGGAGGGCCAGTACCGACCAGACTATTAGGGCTGCTTCAGAGCTGCGCCCGACATACGTTGCAAGGGTGAAGCTGAAGCAACGTTGCTGGCACTTGAAAGTCGAGAGCCAAGGTTTGAAGGCAAGTGGAAGAGGTCGCTAGCAACGAGTGTAAGTCGAAGTATACGAGCTAATCAATGACGTGTAAGCCGCCGAATCATCACGGTGAGAGAGCAGTATTTGATAGCGCGCAAACCCTACTCCGCGATTTTATTTCTGGGTTTTGGGAAGCGCATAAAGGCAACATGCGTGTGTTGTGTATCGCAGCCCAACGTCTTGATGCTCGCGACTGGAGCGTACTTCGTGAGGTCCTCAATAGTATCTTCGCCCTGCTCCTCATAGCCAAGCTTCTTGTAAAGTCGCGCGGCTGGATTGTCGCTCGCGGTGTCTAGGTACACCAGCACTTGCTGTTCATCTGCAAGCAAAGACGCCCATTCAAGCAGCCGGCTCGCCAAACCCTTCCCACGATAATGTGGGTGGGTTGCCAGGTTCTCCAACAGGAAGTGCTTTCGTCCTTGTAGCGTCTCGTCTCTCAGTCGCCGCAACCCCAGCGTGAAAGCCATGATGAGGCCCTTGTTGCTATTTTCTGGGAGATTACGCCTGTATACTTCGTCCTCGAACTGCTGGCGATCCTCACGCTCTTCTTCCGACTCCTCATTCAGCATACTGGCGTTCGCTTCTACAGGTAACGTCCATTGCGCTACAGCAGCCACTTTACCCAACTCCGCGTGGCGAGCCGCGATGAACGTCGAGCTCGCCTTCACCATCTGCTCAGTAACGCGGGGTATCATAGACGCGGCCAGCTCCACTGGCTCGATTTGGCCAAATTGCAAACGGGTAAAGGGCGAGACCCACGACATCGCAAACAATGACGCAATTTCTTCGGCGTCTGTTGGTGATGCTTCAGAGATGCGAAATTTCGGCTCCATGTTCGATCGTGGGGTAATTGTGGTTTCTGGCGTGGTGTCACTGCAGTTCAGGTGGATGACCTGACTATGTGGGTCGCTAATCGTTAGCGCATGTCAGCATAATGGGCGAGCAGGGAAGCACGATCACTGAACTGCAGAGCCTCTATTTGTGAATGTTTTGTTACGTATCAAACCATTCGAGCTCATCGTTGCGTCCGAAAATGGCCCTGTAAACCCTGTCACCGTCCTCTCTGATGACCTCCTCGGTGTGTATGCTGTGCAGACTGTATTCGCGCTCGTCGGTGCTGCTGCCATCTGTACCATCTTTCGGCGATCCGAAGACGCGTATATGTATGTATCCATCGTCAATGGCCGGGAGGCGAATCTTGCCAAAGAGGTGCAGCCCGTATGCCGAGATGGCGACACGGACAGACTCGAGGTCGAGGGCAGTGAACGAGGTCAGATCCGGGTCGGAGATATGCTGGACGGCGCGAAAGTACTCTGGCTCGTGTCCTGAAAGTGCGTCAGAATGTGTGTTGTGGTGGGTATGGTAGGATCGTACTGTCGTGGTCGCGACGGAGCTTCACAAGCTCCTCTTTCAGTGTCTCCAGAATGGAATCGAAAGCATCGATGGACGCCTGATGTGGTGTATGCGCCTCGCTCAGCTGTACTGTATCTTCGGTAGCCATAGCGTTGCTCTGAGTCGTTTGTTTGCACAAGTGTTCTCTTATGTCCTGCAAAGTGACAATAAGTATTACTGCCTACCTTGGATTCAATGGCTCGGTCTATGTATACATCTGTCTACGGTGCGGGGATCATGCCATGATGCGCGCGGTCCAGGGGCTGTTTCGAGTCTGAGCTCGTGTCCAGCTTTGTGTTGATCGTCGGTGCACCTGTTGGCGCCTATTGTGCAACATCTGTGTCCATGATATCTGTAGTATCTGATGATTCTAGGTCCATGATTGATTCTATGAGGTGTTTTGTCTGCGTGTAAGGCTTGACTACAAGCGCGTCCAAACAATGGTGGACAGCTTCAGTGCGGGCAAACCTCGGTGGCGGCATCCTGAGTGACGTCAGCCACGCGTCTGCAGTGCGTTGGCGAGGCAGCATGTCATCGGACCATGAGATTTCATGGGCGGACCATGAACTATGCTACATGCAGAGTAGCTAGGGTTAGTGCAGCAGTAGCGTGGCGCTAGTGCAGCACTAATCAAAAAATTCAACGCATTTGCAACGCGTTTACAACGCGTTATACTAAAACAATATATTGTCTAGACAAATTTTGCCTACTACCTACCTACTATAGCTGCCTAACACTAGTCTACACAGCTAGATAGAAATATAAGCCTCTTAAAACCTGCTATAAACATATTCTAAATATATTCTAGCCTAACTATAAAGATTATAGACAGCTCTGCTGCCTCTTCTTTAGCTACTTTAAGCTTACTTTTAATACTACTAGAAAGCTCTTCTTTTATATTAGAGAAGTGTTTTACTATACTTTAATTAGCCTAGAAATTCTTTATAAAGTATTAATATATTTACAGTATATTTATAACACGTTCTAACTTTTAATAAGCTAAGGTTAGCTGCTATAGTACTCTTTATACTTATATTACTACTTAGTACAGCTATGCCTATATAGCTAATTCTAACTATAGTACTAGTTAAGTTAGCACTTCTACTAAGTAGTAGGTTCTCTTTAAGTCTTTTAGAAAATATATTTTAAATATATTTTAAATATATTAAAGTATAGTATAATACTATTATAATTAACTACTATAATATTACTACCTAGCTTTTCTAGTAGTAGCAGGCTCTAGCCCTAGCCTAAGGCTCTTAGCTTTCTCTCTAGCCTGTTATTTACCTACTTAATAGTTAGGTAAGTATAATATATTTTAAATATTTTATAGTATAGTATAATGCTATTATAATTAACTACTATAATATTGCTACCTAGCTCTTCTAGCAGTAGCAGGCTCTAGCTTTAGCCTAAAGCTCTTAGCTTCCTCTCTAGCCTATTATTTACTTACCTAATAGTTAGGTAAGTATAATTGTTATTAAGCTTATAAGACTCTACTCTAGTAATTAAATTAATTAATTAGTACCTTTACTATAGATTAGATAAAATATTATTATACATAAAGAAAATATTTAGTAGTTATATATTTGTAGCTAAGCTACACATATAAGTATTTAAGCAAGAAGCTTAGAGCTTCTTAGTAGTAAGCTAAACAAATAAGCACCTTATAAGTAAGCTATCTAATTAAGCTTAAGCTAATTAGCTAAGCTTATAATACACTCTTTAGGTACTTATTATATATATAAGTACCTAAATAGCTTTATTATAACTATAAAAATATTTAGTAAGCAAAGAAACTTCTTAGCTTTATATAAAAAAGCTATTATATAATAGTTTAATTATTATATAACAATCTAAGTTATTTAAACTAATATATATATAAGCAGCTAGCTAGCTACTTATTTATATTTAATATAACTAAGAGTTATATATTTATATACTTTTAGGCCTCTCTATATATATAGGCAGGTAATAAGCAGCTTAATTACTTTATTCTAGAGAGCTTTTAATTATACCTTTATAAGCTTATTATATTATTACTATTTCTTCTATTCTATTAGAAGTAAAGTAAAGCTACTCTGTCTTATTATAGCTGTACAAAGTGTAGTATTATAGAGAAGTAAGAGTAAGCGTTACTTTACTAGGTCTAGCTAGTATATAATTAAGCTTTTTACTTAATTTTAACTTTTTCTAGTTTAGTTAACTACTATAGCTATAAGTATACCTTTCTTACTATTTTGTGCTTCTTATTAACTTCTTAGAAGCTCTACTAGCCTCTAAACAGTCTTTTATCTCTTTCTAGCTCTATCTAAGTTGCTTATTTTTAGCTTAGTAAGTGTTAGTTTAGTTAGTTTAAGCATTTAAGCAGTGTCTAATTAAGCTTCTAAGTATCTCTTAGCCTTCTCTTTTAAACTTCTTAGCTAATTATAAATAAAAAAAGCAATCTAAAGCTGCTTATACTATATATACTATGCTTACTACTACTGCCTATACTACTACCTATGCTACTACTGCCTATACTACTGCCTTTATTGCAGCTAGAGCTTATATACCTAGGTACTACTACTCTGTCTTGCCTCTAGCCTTTTAGAGTTAGGATAATTACGTGTGTGTGTTGTCTACTAGCTCTAGAAGCTCTTTAAGCCCCTAGGCGCCTCTTGCACTGCTCTTTTCCTTCTCTGCCTACTTTGCACCTGCTATAGCGCCTGCTATAGCGCCCTTACTTACTCTGCCTTTATTACTGCTACTCTACTATATACTAAAAGCCTTGTAAGTTATTTTATATAAGCTATATATTAACACGCTACTTACTAGTAGCAAGGTAGCTTTGTACTGCAATGCTATTAGTATTAGTCTTTAAGCTAAGCAGTATACTTACTATATATAGAGTTACTTTTATACACTTTTATAAGTTATACTATACTGTTTAGAGCTTATAAACTTAGGACTAATTACTTATAGTTATAATATTCTTAAGCCTCTAGGTATAAAGCTTATAAACAAGCTGCTAGCTAATAGTAGTATAACTACTCTAGTACACACTTTTCTATATTGCTTTGTAAACGTATAGCTAACGAGTGTTATAATCCTGCAAAGGATGCGGCGCAGTGTAATAAGTAACCAACTAGAATCTTAACAGGAGCTAGGGATCAAGGCACAGGACAAAGTAATTACAGGTTACGTAACTTGCTTGTTAATAAGCACGCACAGACTATTGCTTGTTAACAAGCATAATACAATTCTACTTGTTAACAAGTAACTACAACTATATTTTATTAGACTAACTCTAGTTACTTGTTAATAAGCATCTTATAGTTATAGTATATAGCATAGTAGAAATGTAAACTCTTATAGTTTGTGTTTAACCTAAGTAACAATCTTTGTTATTAGATCTTAACTCTAACCTTTAAGCTAGACAGTCTACTCTATACAACTTATTATTACCCCTACTTTTAAGACAGACAGATAGTATCTGTACTTCTTACTACAACCTCTCTTTAGCCTCTTGTTACTATATTTATCCTTAAGAACTAATTAAATAGTGCTTACAAGCTTTGCTTAAAGTACAACCTTAATATTTTAAATACTTCTAAGATATCTACTACTTTAAGAAACTAAGTTACTCTAAGTAGCTCTAACAAAGCTCTACCTGTGTACAAGGTAGCTCTTAGAAGCAACACAATCTCTATTGCAAAGCCTAACCTCTACTATAAAAACTATAACAAGCTAGATAAATAGCTACTCTAGTAAGACTTGTTCTTTACCTTCTAAGAACAGAGTATACTAGAAGTCTAGTAAGTTACTCTTATAGCTAGTTATATGCGTAACTAAGCTCTAAAGTAGATTAAGCTATTCTTCTAATAGTATACTATAAAAAAAGTCTTAGACAAAGTTAATAAATATATACGCAATGTTAATAACTTTAAAGAAAAGATTAAGACTATCTTTAGAGTTATTAACAAGCTAAGAATTATCTAATATAAGATTTAGCATATCTAATAGCATAACTCTGCTATAGATTACGCTACTAACTTCTAACAACTTGTAGCTAATACTAACTAAGACAATACTACTCTACTTACTATATTTTAATAAGGCCTTAAACTAAGAGTTAAGAAGAAAATAATATATAGCAGTATACAGCTTAACACTCTTAATATACTTATTTAAGAAACTATTAATATTAATAACTAACTTTATAAACTTAACTAAGAACTTAGTTATAGAATTTATAACAGCTAATAAAACACGTTTACTACTTAATAATACTAGCCTTAGAAAAGGAACAACAACTTTTAATATAGATAATATAAAAGATAGTATCTGCCTAACACCTTATAATATATCTATACAGAGACTAGCAACTATTATAGCTTTAAAGCTATAGACTTCTGTAATTTTAACAAAAGACCTAAGTATTAAGACTACAGGAACAAGAGTAGTAAAGAAAGTAACAAGCCTTTAGTAACTTGTTATAGCTATAGTAAACAAGGCTACTATGCTAAAGACTACTAAAGCAAGAATAAAGTTATATAGCAGCTTAATATACTTACTAGCAAGATAGACTCTGCTAATACTAGTAAGTAGAAAATACTTACTAAAGATATAGAATGTCTTATAAAAGACCTAGAAATAAGATCTAAAACAGATAATAGATATATTGTACTTAATAAAGACTAGTAAAGTGTTTAAAGCAGAGCACTTATACTATATAAGCCTAACAAGGTTATATACTAACTAGTACAGCAAGCAAAGAATATATTCTAGAACCTAGTGTTTAAAGAAAATTACAACAGAATAACCTAAGTCTTAGACTAATAATTAAAAGAACAAGAATACTAGACTAGTATTACTAATGTTATCGAGCTTGTGGGACTCTACTCCAGTGATCGAATTGATTGATCAGTACCTTTACTATAGATCAGACGAGATGTCATTATATACAAAGGAAATATTCAGTAGTCACGTGTTTGTGGCCAAGCCGCGCACGTGAGTACTCAAGCGAGAAGCTCGGAGCTTCTCAGTAGTAAGCCAAACGAACGAGCACCTCATGGGTGAGCCATCTGATCAAGCTCAAGCTAACTAGCCGAGCTTGTGACAACTAACTATAAGTCTAATAAATATATAGTATATAACAAAGTAGTATATAGCTAGAAGTATACTTATAACAATAATATACCTAATATTATAGATAATAAGCTTAAAGTAGCTTATATTAAGTTATAGAAGTTACTCTGGCAACTTTTAACTAACTATGCTAATACAAAAACCTAAATCTAAACAACTATACCTTTTTAAGTTTATAAGAACTATAAGAACGCTTTAGTATCTATCTACTAGCTTCTAAAGACATAAAACAAATAGTAAGTAGAATAGTTTAATAAATACTACTATAACAATTATACTACAACTACTAAACTAAGACAATATAGTAAAAATATATATAGCCTAGACAAGCCTAACTTTAATAAGGCCTTAGTATAATATAGCAGCCTGCTACTAATATATATACTAGACTTATAGAACCTATAACACTTTACTCTTATATAAACTATATATAGTAATAATAGCTGTGTAATACACAATAAAGACAAGCTCTATAGTAGATACCTCTCTAGTACTAAATATAAGCGTTATAAGAAATAGTATAAATATACTAATAATATATACAAAACTTACCTCTAGAATAAATAATAATAGAAACACTTCTTAGAAGAAAAGATAATATAATACGTACACCTAAAATAGTTATTAGTTTATAAGCACTACTTAAACCTATGTTAGTAATAATACTTACACTAAGACTATAAGCTTTATAAAGAAGCTAAGATATAGAACAGGTTCTTTAATCTATATAAAATAGATAGTAAAAAAGAACCTTTTTTAAACGTATGCTAATATTAAGTACTAAGGATTAATCTATTAATTCTATTAGGACTAATTACCTTATTAGAATCTTTGTTGTGCTAAACAGCTAATAGATAACAGTAATAGTAGACTTAGGAGTATAAGGAAATTATATATCTTAAGCTGCTATTAATTATACAAGTATAACTAAGTAAAGAAAGGATAAACTATACTTTTAATAAGTTACTAACAGAGACCTAATACTAAGAAAAGCAGTAGTAACCTATAAAGTAGTACTATAACCTCTTAGAATACAAGATTACTATAAGCTAATAACTCTAGACGTGTTAAGCACAGCTACTTATACTATTATATTAAGATTGCTATAGTTACAATGTTATAACTTATAGATAGATTAGACGCGCAGCAAGTTAATACTACAAAGAAACTATGTCTATAGTATATTATAGTTAGAGCCTTTACAAGCCTTAGAGCAGCTAAAAGATAAGAAAAAGATTAATAATATCTTTTTAACTAAGATATACTAAATATAAGTAGTTAACTATACAAAGACTAACTAGCCCCTAGCTTATAAAGTAATAGTTAAGGAAAAGAGTGCACTTCTTACTATCTCTAATATATATAGATAGTATGTACAGATATTTAAAGAAGAGCTTACAGCAAAAGCCTTGCTAAAGTATAAACCTTAAGATTATAAGATTAAGCTTTAGAAAAAAAGTAACTAACCTTTAGACTAATATATTAGTTATTAGAAAAGGAACTTAATATACTATATAAGTATATTATAGAGAACTTTAAGAAGAGATTTATTAGATAATTAGAATTATCTGCAGAGTACTCTATTTTATTTGTACTAAAGAAAGATAGTAAGCTATAACTTTGTATTAACTTTAGAAAGCTTAATAATATTATAATTAAAAATTAGTACTCTCTACTTAATATAGCAGAGCTACAAGACTAATTATAAGAAGCTTAGTACTTTACTATATTAGACTTAAAAGAAGTGTATAACCTTATCTATATAAAGAAAGGTAAAAAATAGAAAATAGTATTTAGGATATAATATAGACTTTACAAGTACCTTGTTATGCTATTTAGTCTAACAAATGCACTAGCTACGTGCTAGGAGTTAATTAACAACGTCCTTAGAGCACATCTTAACAAGACAGTAGTAGCGTACCTAGACAATATCTTAGTATACTTAAAAACACTAGAAGAGTATATACAATACATTATAGAAGTGCTAGAATACTTAAAGAAAGTAAACTTTTAATTAAAACCTAAGAAGTACAAATAGCACAAAGAAGAAGTAGAATTTCTAAGGTTTGTTATAGGATAATATAGAGTAAAGATAAGTAATACTAAGATAGACGTAGTAAAAAATTAGCCTACTCTAATAATAGTTAAAGAGATTTAAGAATTCCTTAGGTTTGTTAACTTCAACAGACGCTTTATTAAGAATTACTCTGAAAAGGCTTTACTACTTATAAAGCTTATATAGAAGGATATACTTTTTAAATAGAGAAAAGAACAAGAAAATATATTTAAGTTACTATAATAAGCGTGTATTAACTCTCTAACACTAATTATATTTAAAAGCAACAGGCCTATATAAATAAAGACAGATACTTTAGATTTAGTATTAAGAGCATGCATTACGCAAGAAAAAGATAGGCAATAGCACCGAATTACCTACTACTTACGCAAGTTCTTAGGGCTAGAAGAACAATATAATATACACAACAAAGAACTATTAGTAATTATTTTAGCTCTAGAATATTAGTAAGTATATATAGAAAGCTATTTAGAACTTATAATCTATACAGATTATAAGAACCTAGTACACTTTACTACTACTAAGGTCTTAAATAAACAATAAGTAAGATAGTTAAAGATGCTAGGACAGTATAAATTTAAGATACTATACACTCTAGGTAAAGACAATAGCAGAGTAGATATACTTAGTTAAAGACATAACCTTGTAAGTAAAAAGATAATTAACAAAGCTACTATTTTAGAAATTAATAAAGATAGACTTCTAGAACTATTATAGTAGCTTAACCTAACTATACAAGTTTAGAAGGAATAATATATACTAATACAAGTACTAGATAAGTTGTAGATAAAAATTATAAAAGATTACTATAATAATATACTTTATAATAACCTAGGAATTATACGTACTATAGAACTTATTAGACAATACTATAAGTCTCTAAATATAAAAGACAAGGTTACTAAGTATATTAAGAACTATATTGCTTACTAATAGAATAAACACAGTACACACACAAAATATAAAGAAATATAGGTAATAGAGCTACTAACAGTACTATAGAAAAATATTATAATAGATTTTGTTATATAGCTACTTATATCTAAAGCCTTTGTTATAGACTATAAATATAACTTAATATTTATAGTATTAGATAGATTTATAACAGCTACTAAGTTTATACCTTTCTAACACAGCTATACTATAGAGCCGCTTGTATAAGTATTTCTAGACAGGATTGTTTAACACTATAGTATTTCTAAATTAATTATTAGTAATAAAGACAAGCGCTTTATATTAAACTTCTAAACAATTTTTTTTAGAAGTAGAAACTAAGAAAAAGCTTTTAATAGCTTATTATCTGCAAATAGATAGACAGACAGAATAAGTAAACTAGATAATAGAGACGTATCTCTAAATATACTGCAACTAGCAGCAGAACAACTAAGTTTTACTCTTGCTTATAGTATAAATTGCATATAATAATTAGAAATTAGAAGTAATAGGCTATATACTATTCTTTGCTAGCTATAGACAATATCTAACCTCCTTATATAAAGTCTTAAAAGTAATATCTAAACAAAGTTAGTAATATTCTTAGTTTAGAGACTAAAGGAAGTACACTAGATATTACTTAATAATATTGCTAAAGCTTAGTTATAAGCAATTTCTTACACAAATTAGAAAAGAAAAATAGTGCCTTAGCTAAAAAAAAAGAACAAAGTATATCTTTTTATAAAAAATCTACGCACACAAAGACTAATAAAAAAACTAGACAAAGTTAAGGTTAGACTATTTTTTATTTTAAAGCAGATTAGCTTAGTTAACTACTAGCTAGACCTGCTAAAAGATATAAAAATCTACCTAGTGTTCTATATATTGCTATTAGAACTAGCTAACCTAAGAATACTAATTTAAAAGGACTTCTATTACTAAGCTAATAGTAATAACAAGTAGGAAGTTAAGAAAATTATAAAACATTATAGAAAAGGTTGTAATAATAAGTACTTAGTTAAGTAGTTAAGATACTTAGAGTTAGAAAGCACATAAGAGCTAAGTACAAACCTTACAAACTGCTGCTAGCTAGTATAGAAGTACTATAGTTAGCTATAGACTTTTTAATAAGACCTATAGCACTTTAAGTTATTAGAGAAGGATATATTCTAATAGATACAGCTAGATAATTAACTTCTTTAGCTAAGTCTAACTTACCTAGCTTAATTATCTTATTTACTAAACTTAGCGCTTTATACTATATGCAATCTTTAGCCTGTTTTAGAATTTTCTTATTCTGCAATAACTATATAATTGTAGTTACTAGCAACGTCTTAAAATCTTTAACCTTCTTTCTATACTCTTTGTAAGTATAATCTAGCAACTCTTAAGACATGTTTATATATAGCTTGCTTGCCTTAGTGTACTTAGTATACTTTATTTAGTTTAGAGCATTTAGTATAATAAAGCACTTATAGCCTTTAAAGAAATAATAGTTATAAAGAACTTTAAACAGTGTATTAGCTTGTTAAATCTCTAAGCTAAGTTAAAGGTTGCAAATATAAAAAGATATCTTAACTTACTAGATTACTAGATAAAGAAAAGCTTTAGCTTTATATAAACCTAGTTACTTATTATATAGTTTAAAGACAAACTAGATAGAAAAAAGAAGTAGTATTATAATTCTATAAAGGATACAGTACAGTATAATACGTAACTAACTAGAATCTTAATAAGAGCTACAGATTAGAGCACAGGACAAAGTAATTATTGGTTATATAACTTACTTATTAACAAGTATAATATAATTCTACTTGTTAATAAGCAACTATAACTATATTTTATTAGACTAACTTTAGTTGCTTATTAATAAGCATCTTATAGTTATAGTATATAGTATAGTAAGAATACAAACTTCTATAGTTTGTATTTAACCTAAGTAACAATCTAAGTTATTAGATCTTAACTCTAACTTTTAAGCTAGACAGTCTACTTTATACTACTTATTATTACCTCTACTTTCAAGACAGATAGATAGTATCTATACTTTTTACTATAATTCTCTCTTTAGCCTCTTGTTACTATATTTATCCTTAAGAACTAATTAAATAGTGCTTACAAGCTTTGCTTAAAGTATAACCTTAATACCTAGTTATACTAACTAAATCCTTTAGAACTAAGAGGAAGTAAAGTAAGAGTAGTATATTGCCTATAGATAGGCTAAATATATTAAAAACGTGTTTACTATATATTCTATCTTACTTATATTAAAGAGTAGAGATTTAATACCTATAATTATAAATAGTAAAAAAGATTAAGTTAAAGATACTAGATAACTTAAAGAGCTTTATATTAAAATATAAAGAGTACTAGTCTCTACTAGTATAAAAATCTTTTTATATACTAAGGTTAAATAAAAAGTAGAGAATGTAGTAAAAATATATTCTAAATACGTTTTTACACTTAAAACTACTTCTTTAGTTCCTAGACTTCTAATTCTCTTTAAACAAGCTTAAGCTCTTATTCTTTAAGCTACAGCACTTCTTCTTTTTTCTTAATATTCTAAAGTTAGACATTGTTTTTAAACTTAGCCTTTGCTTGCTTTTTTTAAAACTCTTTAATCTCCTTTTAAAGCTATAATCTAGGATTATTGCTATAAGTATTAGAACATGTTTTAAATGTGTTTTAAGTAGGTTCTTATATAAGGTTAGTTAGAAGTTCTAGGTTAGATATACTCTTTATATACCTTTGTCTCTTCTTTTATTTTACATAGCTAGATAAGTCTACTTATAAAAGAGTAATAATATCTTTATCTTTACTTTTAAGAGTAAGATTATAAATTATATACTCTTCTTACTTTTCTCTTTAACCTAGAATATATTTAGAATATATTATAAGTAGGTTAAAATACTACTTACACTTTTCTTATCTTATATTATTGTAGAAACACTAGCTAAGGCTTAGAGTGCCTTAATTACTATAGTAGTTACTATACTTGTCTTAATTTAGCTATTTCTAAACATCTTAGAAGTCTATCTATATAGTGCTTTAAATTGTTAACTTGTTTTAAACGTGTGAACAACGTGTTATACCTCTTAATACTAGCTAGTAACTATACTCTTTAGCTAGTACAGTAACCTTTTAAACCTGCCTGCTTAGCAGTATTAGAACATAATTCTAATCTGTCCTAGATTTGTTTTAGAATATAGCTGCAGCTTTAAATAAGTCTAGTAGTAATAACCTAGATTTTCTTATGTCTTACCTAGTCTAAAATAGCAGACGTAGGCTTAGATACTAGATATTGTTAGTAAACCTACTTACAACTTGTTTAGAATATATTCTAATATCTTAACTTACTCTAAAGTAAGTTACATAGCTTATAGTACTTTATAGCTATTTCTATATTAAAAAGTAACTTTAAACACTTTTATAGTAAGTTCTTAATATATTATATGTTAGAAGCTGCTTAATCAATACTATATAGGAAGTGTATATTATAAAAACGTATATAGCTTATTAGCTACTACTACTACTATAATTAGCTAAGAAGGTTAATAGATAAAAGGTATTTCCTAAACTCTAAAATATATTAGTAACTTGTTATTAATATATTCTAATTACTTACTAGCTATCTACTTACTATCTATATTAACTATAGTCTTATAGAACCTATTTATATAAAGATAGTACTATTATATTAGTACTCTAGATTACTTAGAGACTTTTAAAAAAAAAAGTTTAAACTAATTCTTATATATTTAGCTTTGCTGTAAGTTAGTAATAATTTATCTAAAAGTAACAACTATAACATAGTTAGAACGTGTTTAAAACATGTTACAACTTATTGTACTTTTTCTATAGTCTAGTAAGAAGACTGCAAAGAGAATCTCTGTCTATTCCTTAGCAAGTCTCTTAAAGAACATATCTATCTAGAATGTTTACTACTTTGTAAAGATTCTTACCTACTTGTTATAAAAGCAAATAATACTTATTTTAACTATAGAAGTTATAATATGTTAGATATAGGCCTAAGAAGATCAAAATATACCTACAACGTGTTATAAATATATTTTCTTACTGTAGTTAGCTTTTAATATTTTATTTGCTATTTAAATAGAATGCTCTTAATATTACCTCTATATAGAAAATATATAAGCTTCTTCTTTGTAATAAGGCGTATTATATAGTCCTTATTAACTAAAGTAGTACCAAGGTCTTTTATTAACTAAAAACTACAGTAAGTAAGATAAGCAGCTAGCTAGAGAGAATTTAAAAAATTAGCTAGAACATGTTAGTAACATGTTTTAAACGTATTATATTATCTTATATCTTAAGGTTTATAGAGTAAGTATTAGATAAAGAATATTTAAAATATTAAGAATATAGTCTGCCTTTATAATAAAGAGAAGTAGTAGAGTATAGAAATATATTCTTAACACAATTAGAACAAAATAGAGAGTATATTCTAAGTTGTTTAGAATAATAATATTAAATATAACAAGGCAGTCTCTTTAGTAGATAATCTATCCTTGTCCTTGTAGATAATTAACTTTTAATGCGTTTAGAACATGTTCTAAAAATATTTTCTAAATCTTACTATAAGTCTAAAGATTACTAGTTATAGGCTTAATAATATTATACTAGTCTAACTTCTACCTACCTTCTTTAGGCTCTAGAAGTCTATTTTAGAAAAGGACTACTAAGTAGCTTATATCTACCTCTTTCTAAACCTACTAAAAGTAGTAGGATTCCTCTAGGTTTAGCTTGTATAAAGCATATAAGATAAAGAACTTTTTTCTCTTTACTAGTAGCTTAAATATATTAGAAACACGTTTAGAACCTATTATAGTATAGAGCTTACCTGCTTTTACTAGCAATCTATTTAAGCCTTATAAGTATTCTTTGATAGTATACAGTACCTTTGCTTAAACCTTTATATTGTGCTAATAAACACTCTAGAGTAGTATTAGCTAGTAAAATATATATTTAATAAATTTAAAACACTCTTATATACTTGTACTTGCTTTTATCTACTTATAAGGACTTATTTTAGAACTCTACTCTAGATTTCTTAAAGATTACTATATATATCCTCTATAACTTTATAGTAGAAATATATTTTTAATCTATCTTAAAAGTATTTATAGTGCTTAATACTAGTAGATCTATACTTCTATTAATATACATAGTAGTTTAAGAAGGAGTAGAATATTAGCCTCTTATATAGCTTAGTTAACTTAGAGTATTAAAACTAAAACATGTTTAGAATATATTTATAACCTATTTATCTAATATACTTAGATTACTTGCTTAAGCACGTCTTTTTATGTCTATAGCAAACTATATATAGTTCTAGTAAGTTAAACAATATATATATATCTATTTTAAAGACTCTTTAGGTATAATAGTAATACTATACAATATTTAAGACTAACAGTATTAAGAGCTTTGCTCTAAGAACTACTAGAGGTAAACTAGATCTTTAACTATAATATGTTAGAAATATATTTAGAATACTTTGCAGAAACAGCTTACTTAGTTTTCTTCTTCTCTACTCTGTACTACACTTAGTGTAGCAGCAAGGTTAATTTAAACAGAATCTATGCTATTACTTAGCCTAAAGTTATTCTCTTACTAGTCTTTATTAGTAGGGTCTGTATTACCTAGAGTTAAGTTAAATATATTAAAAAGATTTGCTATTACTGCTAAAACATGTTCTTAATAGACTATAAACACATGATGTAAATTTATTATATAACTCTTAGTTAAAGTTTTCTACTTTACTTGCTAGGGTTAGACTAGACTATGACTATCTGCACGAACCCCTGTTTTTCTATGGTCACCTGCCTAGTTAAGCCTAGTCATGGTCTGTACTCTAAATCTCATGGTCCGATGACCTGCGTCCTGGTGCGTTGGCTTCTTGCGCACAACATCCAATTTGGGTCCAATGTTGTTCGACATGAAGATCGTCAGCAAACGGCTTACGCGCGTTGAAAACAGCTTGTACAACGATGTTGGGGCCGTCTCGAGATTCCAAAGCGAGTACTGCGACCTCGGAATACCCTACGGCAGGATGACATGAAAGGGCGCAGTCTAACCATGTTTGGATCTCACTCCCGTCTCGATCAAAAAGCTATTTGCTCATCGTCCTTCGAACCTGAATAATTAATTTCAAGTCCTTGAGATCAGCGTCGATATGGCTACGACGACAATCACCGCAGACCGCGTTGAGCTTTCGAATCTGCGTGGAGAATCGCAGATCCCACTCACGTACTACACACCAACATCCCGCCCTGTTTCTCTGGAGCAAAATCCCGACGAGGTTCCGGAAGACGCGCCTTATTCAACCACAGCAATTCCAGATGGTGGCTATGGCTGGGTCGTTGTTGCTGCGGGCTTCATCACGACGTTCTGCCACAACGGGATCATCAACTGCTGGGGTGTATTGCAGGCCGCGCTGCTGGACTCGACCTTGAAAAATGAGAAGGCTTCGACGCTGACGTTTGTTGGATCGCTTGGTCTTGCTGGCGGAGCTATGTATGGACTTCTTGTCGTTCGCTTCATGCGCTGGTTTGGAGCGCGCTTGACGGTTTTGCTGGGTGTATTCCTCATGGGGATGAGCTTGGTCGGGGCTAGCTTCTGCACCTCAAATATCGCGGGTCTTTTCGGCACGATTGGGGTCATTGGTGGCGTTGGAATGGCAATGAATTATGCTGTTTCCAACGCGCTTCCTGTCCAGTACTTCAGCTCGCACTTGGGACTCGCCAACGGGATTATCAAGCTCGGTGGAGGTGTTGGCGGCTGCGTCATGGCGATTGCGCTCGAGGCCATGTATCAAAGAGTTGGGATCGAGTGGACGTTCTGCTTTCAGGGGCTTCTTACGCTTGCAATTGGTATGCCGGCTGCGTGGCTGCTGAAGGATCGCTTGCCGCTCAAGAGCGCACCTTTCTTTGATAGCAGTATGTTTCGCTCCACCCCCTTTGTTGCGACATTTGTTGCGAGCGCTATCGGAGTTTTCGCCCTTTACATCCCTCCGTATTACCTCCCGCTGTTTGCCCAGTCCATTGGCCTGAGTTCGAGTACCGGTGCGGGACTTGTCGCAGCGTTCAACGCCTGCAACGCTATCGGACGATTCTTCGCGGGCCCACTTTGCGACAAAGTTGGTCCGCTCAACATGTTCGTCATGGTAATGGCCATCAACGCCGTCAGCATGCTGGCCATCTGGCCTGTTTCCAACACGCTCGCGCCGCTTGTTGTCTTCGCAACAGTCAACGGCGTCGCGAACGGGGCTTATTTCACCACACAGCCCACCGTTGTCGCTGGTATCTTTGGACCTGGGAGAGCGACGGTCGCAATGAGCATGTCTGTGACGGGCTGGTCGGCGGGATACCTGATGGGCGCGCCGATTGCAGGTTATCTACTTCAAGCTGCGGGTGGCAGTAAGCAAGGTGCAGGCATTGGCCAGAGCGTCGAGGTCTATCGGCCTGCTATCATCTATGCTGGCGGTATGGCCACGCTTTCTGCTTTGTGTGTTATCATGGCAAGATTGACGGTTGCCAAAAAAGTACTCAAGCGGGTGTAGGCAACTGTTCAATGTGAATTAACACTGGATTCTTGATCACACATGTCCTGATTGAATCTGTGACTTGAATATCCACAGTGAGAAACGATTGAATGTTAGATTAAATGTCAAATGACCACATGCGTTTGCTCGAACCGAGATTAACACTTGACTTCCCTAACAAATAAACAATTGGCGATCCTATTTGCAACACCCAGACTGGTCCACCGTGGTCCACATGCCTGAGGGAGCGACAGTACAAATTGTATACGCCATACACTGGTAGGCAATTTTCCCAAACGACAAGACCGAGAACACACGAAAAAAGATAGACGTTGCAACAACAGCACACCCTCCATCCAAAGAGCTACGAATCTTTCTTTTAGCTTTGATTCCCTCGCCCTTAGCGGTCTCTTTTCCCTGTTCATTATAATCAGCCTTTCCTGTGATCCCCTCGCCCATGGCGGTCTCTTATCCCCATGGCTTATACTTGGTATTCTCTTCGTATCGTAAGTCATCCTTGGTGATGTCGTTGATTCGTCCTGTCCGTCCTGAATTGTATTGATGATCTCTTCGCTGCCCTCTTTCTTGCTTTCATTTTCTCTGTCATCATTCTCGTCAGCCCCGTCGTCATCGTCCTCCCCTCTTCGTCAGTAAACTCACATTTGACCTCGTACTCCTGCACCTGCCAAAGCCCCAATTATGAACAGAGAACACGTGAGCATGGGATCGTGACATCCTTATCGATCACGTGGAGAAGTTGGGCAAGGCGGGCGAGTGATCCGGCAAGTAATCCTCACGAGCTTTCCGAAGTAAGGGTTAGGGCTACGTGCAACTAGCTCTCGGGACAGAGAAGTGTCTGATGGCGATGTAGAGAGAATCAGGAGCTGATGGTAGATCACAGAATCCCTGATGGAAGAAGATACCGCAGGGAAAGCTGGTGGCACGACGCCGCATCGCGTCTGATATACCAGAGCTTCGCCTCGACGTTCTCCGGAGACGATAGTGTTTGATAAAGTGGCGTCTTGCGGCGACGAAGAAAGCTACTATTGAAATAGCGGAGATAGGTTTGTGTAATGGACTGCTCTCTTGTGCGGCTTTGAGTGATTCGCGGCACGAAAAGCAGTCGAGAGCCATGACTAGCTGTAAGTCAATCATGCCGTTGGCAAGAAAGTCGGCTCGTGAAGTAACAATCTGACCTGTTGTAATAATCGCGATGCTGTAACAGGTCCATACACAATCTCGATCCCCAAATAGTGTATTCGTCCTCATCCCAGTTCACGCGCAACTTTGCCGTTATGTCGATGAACGTCGTGCCGTTGCTAGCCAGGAAGTGTTCTAACAGGGTCCCATCCCACGCAACTGTTCTCCGTCTGGTTTCGGCGTCCATTTGATGCTATTGTGCATTGTGCGTCACCAATCAACAACAAGGGTGGCGTGGTAGACGCTGATGTGCTAGCCAAACTTTGAACTACATCTGTGCTTTGATCGTGTTTGCTGACTTTGGGAGAAGATGTAAAGCGCACGGTGGAGGGTATAGAGTACGGATAGGGTGGTAGTGGTGGGAGTGAGAGAGTGGAAGAAAGAGAATATGAGGTAGAGAATGAAGGTAGAGAGTGGAAGATAAAGGATTTGAGGTAGAGAGTGTGAGATCAAGAATATAAAAGGACGGAAGGAGCGGCGAGCTGGTTGCTGCTGCACGCGAACGTGCGTTTCCTTTCACTAAAGATGAGCACGTGAGGATGTGACCGCGTGAATTGAGGCGCAGTACGAACGTGGGCGCAGATGTGTTACAGTGAAACGATCGTCTTCTCGAAGGAAAGAAACGCCCCGATCATTCCATGAGTGATTGTAATAGCTCTTTACTCGATGCTGCTGAGACCAGAGCGCTGCTGCCTCACTGATCTGTCAAAATGGTGCTATGCTTCGCAACCACCACGATCCCGCGTATGCCCCCCGTGTTACCCCACCACTTGAACAACCACCTTGCAGCTTTAAAGCTCCCGAGACCGAGTCCAAGCATCTTGAGCCGACGGTCCTGGTCCTTCATATACTGTGCCAATGGTGCGAAGACATGCTCCGTGATGTCCAACATCTTGATGTCATGACTCGCATACCCAATGTCCATAAGTTTCTGCCGATAGCCTTCAGGAGTGACGAAGTTCACCCAAGGCGCGCCCATAAGCGTAGTCAACACACGCAGGCTCAACCTTTGAAGAAAGGTCACGTGTGGAGAGAGACACAAGTCGAATGCCATAAAAGATGCTCCAAATTTCTTGGACGCGTGCTCAATGAGAACCCATCGTGAGGGAGAGAAATGGTATGCCGTGTCTAGCGCCAGCAACCACGTCTCTTGCGACTCCGCGTGAGCCGTTGAAACAGCCGTGAGCAATTGCTCGCTCCATATGTGAGGTTTGGAGGCATCCACGCAGAATACACTGACATTGTCTTTCTCCAACTCGGTCACACGCTCCTGAGCGTACTCACACTGCGATCTGTCCTGCGTGATGCCGACATACTGATCGAAATAAACATTGTGATGCTCCTCGTCCCACCAGAGCCTGTCAGAAGGCCTGACAGGTTTCTCGCTCATCAAATGGATAGTCTGCTCACCACAGCCGAAGCCGACATCAATGAGACACCTGGAGCGATGTGTGGGTTCGTTGTGCGAGATCCCGGCTTCGGAAAGTAACAGGTTCAGCAGGTCTCGACATGCTTCAGCCAGGCTCTTGTGTCTCGCGACATCTTTGTCGTCATTCTGTGTAGTGATAAGTGCGGAGGTCATAGTTGAGGGAGAAGTCTGCTGACCTTCCAATAACCCATGTTCATCCACATTGGTATGTTGGTGTCAAGATGTAACCGGCCATGCTGCAGCCCGTATACGGTCTTCTTACTTTTCTTCTGTTTTAACATCCACAGTATGGCAATTGCTGGGGCCGCTGCGAGTAAAATCATATTCATTGCAAAGTCGAACTTAGATGTTGAAGGGCAGATGCAACTCAAAGAGGCTTCGAGGTTTTGGCCTATCGGCTCTAACCGTTTTAGGATTAATGCGCTTGCGGACAAAGCTTCGAGCCTTGAACAATAGATATTATCAGGGATATATGCTTAGTGTTTATGGTATTGTACGGAAATTAGTGCTGCCAGGGCACTTCAACATCGAGTGCGTCGGCGACACGCATCGCTGATATTACACAGCCTTCTAGTAGGACCATGCCATCCCAACACCAACCACCGACTAGGTACACATCGTCGTCCCCATTCCTCCAGAGCGGTACAGACTTCTCGTTGTTACTGCTCTCCTGGCTATATCCGAATATAGCGTTGACAATGCGCTGGCTCTGTGTGCTTCGAAGCACGCGCGTGAATTTTGCCGAGTGCTGTACTTGAGACTCCTCCAGCGCACTGAAGGGACAAGTTGTGACAATTGCACCACACGGCTGAACGTGATGCGACTCAGTCATATGCTTGCCATCAGTAGACGTGTTCAGGTGGATCAGCTGCGCTGCCCTATTATTCTTTCCTGCTGTTTTCCAGCCCAGATTGAGCACGCTGTTATCTGTATGAACGACACTTTCGACTAGAGTCGTTGGTATGGACGCCATATAGTGCCGCAGAGGCTCAAAGATCCGCCCAACAACATCAGGCGCCACCGCAAGGACGACCTTGTTGAACGTCTCTGTTTGTTCCAGTCCACTGGACCCTTTCCACGTTAGCCGGACGCCCTTCTCTTGGGCTTCAACAGCTGTAATGGCAGCATTGAGCTCGTATTGTATCCCCTTTGCCAATCGATCTTGCGCTGCTCGAACGCCTTCCGAGACGGTATAGTGTGGCGCGCGATGCGTTTTTCGCTTGTATTCTGTCAGGTCGCTGGCAGGAAACGCAAGGAGCGATTCGTGTGGGCAGGTCGTAACGCTCGATATAAGTGGCAGGACGTAATAGGTTGCGAAGTGCTCAGGTGTCCATGTGCGCTCGAGATATGCTTGTAGCGTTTCACCTTGCTGCGGAACAATAAAGAAGCAGCATAGTGAGAAGTAAACGTAGCATAGTGCTAGATACACCAGCTCTGATAGATATGATATCACGCTGACTCCATTTGGTCGCGCCGGCAGCTGATGCAGATTCGAGGCGTGCGTGAAATAGGGCGACTTCGATTGCGCAAACTCGAATAGGAAAGGTTGCGACTGATACTGAATGCCCAGGTAATCGTACATGGACCTCAGGTTGCTGTAGAAGCCGCCGGCAAAGGCGCGCATGGGCAGATCGACGCGGTCGGCAGATTTGCGCGCAGCATTTGGTATCGAGACGGAAGCTGAGTCAAGAGACAGGGTGTTGCCCTATGCTATTAGATTTTGAGCAATGCCATCAGGATTTCGACATCCGCGACATACCGACTCAAATACTTTGACCGAGTACCGCTGGCGGCGGTCTTGTCGGAGCAGGTGGGCTGTCACAAGGCCCGCCATGCCTGAGCCCACCACAGCAACCCTCACCTGCTGTTGCGACTCCATGTTTAGGGGCTTGAGGGAAGAC
Source organism: Stagonosporopsis chrysanthemi (assembly GCA_022560025.1). Taxonomy (NCBI): domain Eukaryota; kingdom Fungi; phylum Ascomycota; class Dothideomycetes; order Pleosporales; family Didymellaceae; genus Stagonosporopsis; species Stagonosporopsis chrysanthemi. The sequence continues at coordinate 48,852 of JAFISE010000097.1, forward strand.
TTGAGCTATAGAAAGGCTCTTCAAACAGGTGATTATGTGACATGGCGCGACCTTCGATGTGATACTCCTCGGCTCGTTGAAGGTTTCCAAGTCGTCGGAGAAAAACCGCAAGGGGCAGTACCTGCGACTGACCAATTGCAAACCAGGGTCCAGCAACTCAGAGATGTGTGGGGCGAACGTTACAAACGAGGAGCAGCTTGAGGATGTCTACGAATGTAGACGTCACTCATTAATTGCTGATTGGATGGAAGCTCTAGGTCGAATGCACTCGCCCCTGCATGTGCAACAACACCCCGTGGGCGCCAGCGGCAATGACAGACGATACGAACACGCAGCTGTAGGCTGCATCTCAATCTTGTGAACGTACACTTTCGAGATCCGACACGATGTCAGGCAAAGCACCAGCTATGCGCGTGGCTATCATCGGCGCAGGGTACGATCGACAGGTCCCATTGAGATCCATGTGGCTGACACGTGACTAGACCGGGAGGGCTGACAACACTAAAGACATTGCTCGAGGCATCTACGCCGGAAAGACCAATTGAGGCTCTCTTGTTTGAAGCGTAAGGCTAATCGCACTGCCCCGGTTTATCATAGCTAAGTGGGAAACAGCGAAGAAGGCATTGGCGGAACCTTTCAGTATCGATCGTACGAAAATGCCGAGTTGGTCTCATCCAAGCAACTGACGACCTTCTCTGATCACCGTTTTCCATTGTCTGCCCCGGATCATATCTCGTTACCTCAATATGTCGAGTACCTTAAGTCGTATGTTGATCGCTTTGCGCTTGGCTCCTTCATCAAACTGGGTTGTCCAGTAGCGAGCATTGCACCTTTGGAGAAATCCGCAGTTTCTGGGTGGAAGCACAGAGTCACGTACATGGATGGAAAGGACGAAAACAAAGAAAAGGTCTTTGATTGCTCTCACGTCGCCATCTGCACAGGTAGGACGCTAAAGTCGGAAAAATTCGAAACTGCTGACCTCTATAGGCTTACACGTAGAGCCTAATGTGCCAACAATTCCTGGCATCGAGAATCTAAAGGGAGACGCTTTTCACTCTTCACAGTATAAAAGACGAGCTCAGCTTACGGGGCAAGACGTGCTTGTCATGGGTTGCGGAGAAACGGGTATGGGTATGTATAGAGCCACAATAGCGACGACGTGAAGTTGACAGCTCCAGATGTAGCCTACGAAGCGATCAAGGCCGATGCTAAATCGGTCACTATGTGCTTCAGAACCGGCTTTCTGTCGTTTCCCAAGGCCCTCTCCCGCTTCAAAGTCTTTGGCAAACAGTTCAAGGGCGGGCTGCCGATCGATGGCCTCATCACAAACCTCTTCGAGACTGCTTATGTTCACAACGCAGTTGCTGCAAGCCGCGTGCGTTGGTTCGTGTCTGACTTTGTCATCAAGCGTGTATTGTGGTTCCTTACAGGCACTCAAGCTGGCATGAACCAGCATGTCGGTGCTCTGCCTCACGATCGGCTGGGCAGAGCATTCGTGTTCTTGAATAAGAGCAGCAAAGCAATGCCTTACCTGAACCGGCCGTATCAGGAGAAACATCCTCTCGGCTTCCTGGGGAACGGCTATGTTGATCCTCCTGAGGATGCCCAATCGAAGAGGTGGGTCGACACATGTACTTTCCCAGAGCGCATCGACAAGAGCGGGAGAGCCATCTTCCAGAAGAACACAGAGCGTAAAGATTGGAGACGAATGAAGGACGTTGAAGTCAGGCCGACTTGCGTGGTATACTGCACCGGCTACAAGCAGTCGTTCTCGTACCTGCACCCATCTTACAAGACGGCCTCGGATGCCACCATTCGAAACATTGTGGTGCCAGAAGACCCAAGTGTTGCCTTCATTGGTTTCGTTCGTCCTGGTGTGGGCGCGATTCCACCTATCGCGGAGCAGCAGGCGATGTGGTGGACAGCCTTGATCACCGGTCGCATGCAGATGCCCACTGATCCTCCACACTACCACCTTCTCGCGCCAAGCACCGCACGCATTCGATATGGAGTGGATCACAGTGCTTACATGAGTACACTTGCAAGGGACTTCGGTGGTGCGCCCGGACTTCTTGAGCTGTGGCAGACTCATGGACTCAAGGTGCTTCTCATCTACTGCTTTGGCGCAAGTTTCGTCACATTTTACAGACTCACGGGGCCTTTCAAGAGCGACGCCGCCCCTGGGATAACAAGGACAGAGCTGGCTGAGACAATTTTGCGAAGAGGTCTGCTAGGAAATTTGTTCTTCGGAGTAAGTAATACAACACGCCATCGACTCTATTCAAATGCTAACAAGCTACAAGGTGATACCCATGGTTTTCTACGGTCTTATCAATGCCTCAGCTCTGCTTCTTGAGAAGCTTCATTTGCTGCCGCATGAGAAGGCAGCTATGTAGCACGTGTATCCTGAGACATCTGCACGACGAAGGTTTTCTCAGTACAGCCATATCGACGCAACCTTTTAGTCAAATTCTTGAACGCTTATCAGCTTCTCAAGATAACTTGATCGACCAATTTGTGCGGCATGGGTTGTTCATATCTCGAGTTAACAACGGCACCGGGAGCTCACTCGAGCGCTGAATAAGTGACTTGGCTTATCGCAAGCAAAGGTCCATCGGATCAAGGGCCTGTTTACCTTCGATAATTTTTATCCGTCTTTTCGACGTCCTGCCAAGGAATCGGACGATTTTCCAGTAGAAATAATGAAAATCCAGGACTGTTTACTTTCGTTATCCGATTCAGGAGTCCAGGCCTTTTACTAACAAATAAACTTTATAGACCCTGCAACCGTCCTAATCAAGTATAGTGAGTTGGTTGTTTGTTTTTCTCTCATAAAAATAGTCAAATTTTGAAATCGGACAGTTGGGCGTCCGATTTTAAATCGGGTTATCCGTTTCTGCGCACGTGACCCTTTACTTGCCTTCTGGCCCTACCTGAACTAGCACAGGGCAATGTGCATTAGATAACTAACAAATTACTAGGCAAATAATGCGATGAAAGTAAACACCCCCATCCGATTCATTATTTTTCACTGAGACTAGTGCCAAGCCACCAGCCATCTATCCGATTTCTGCGCCTCCCAAGCTCTAACAAAGCTTCTCTGAGCTGATAAAAACGGATAAAATTATCCAAAGTAATAAATAGGCCCCAAGTAGTGAACGAATATCAGATGCCAGACTCTGTTCCTATTTTCTCCCGTTAATGCCCTAATCGAGACAACCCCACTTCACTCTTCACCATCAACACGCTAATGCGGTTACGGTGCGCTAGGACGACTAACAAATGCTTCCTCACTTGGATGCCGCGGACAGGAAATTCGCACGGACAGAACAAAATGGCATCGCGTGTTGTGATAAATAACGCAACATGGGACCCTGCGATCCGTGGCTGTTTAAAGCTTCTCTGCATCCTCAAACGCTTGAGCTGAAGCATCTTCTCACTCGTTCGCTTTGGTCCCTGATTGCAGTAGCACACACAAACCATGACTTCCCGTGATGGCTTCACATGGACGCCTGCCACCGGTCTGACAGCTGGCGTGCCGTCGATCGGCGTCATAAAACCTCCCAGCAACGTTTCTAGCTCCGAGGTCCTGTATGATGTTATTGTCGTTGGCGCAGGATATTGCGGTCTCACAGCTGCGCGTAATGCTGCCGCCGAGGGGCTGAAGGTTCTGCTTCTGGAGGGCCGCGACCGTATTGGAGGGCGCTCGTGGTCGTCCAATATCGGAGGCTATCCTTTTGAGATGGGCGGCACCTGGGTGCATTGGGGCCAGTCTAATACGTGGAGGGAGATGTCGAGGTATCAAATGATGAATGAGGTGGAGAAGTCTTTCGACTTTTCGCATGGTGTCAATCATTACGAGTTAAACATCGGGGATCAGGGCTACACTATGACCCATAAGCAAGAGGTATGGCGGTCTTTGTTAAAGAGTTGGCAAGATTGATACATTGACACAGTATAGGATGAGCTTGTTATCTCAGGGCTGAACAAATTCACCAACATCGACGGAGTCTATGGACGGAATACAATTCCTCTGCCCTACGATACATTCAAGCTTCCGGTTGCGAAGGAGCTCGACTTTAAGTCCGCGCAAGATCGTATCAATGAGATTGCGCCTTTGTTGTCGCTCCAGGAGCGTGCGGCACTAGAAGCATTCCTACTGCTATGTAGCGGAGCAACCGTGGCCACCATGAGCTTCCTTGAATTCATGCACTGGTGGGCATTGTGTGGATACACTTATGCGGGCTGCATAGACATGCTCGTCAGCTGGAAGTTCAAAAATGGGCAATCCAGCTTTGCAATCCGTTTTTTCGAAGAAGCTCTCGCTACAAAGCGCCTTGCTTACGCCTTTGACAGCCCAGTCAAGACGATTAAAGACACAGGCCGCAAAGTCGAAGTCACCATACGAGACGGCCGCCGCTACCATGCTGCACGGCTGATTTCCGCCATGCCGCTCAACGTCCTGGGAGAAGTGACATTTGATCCACCCCTGAGCGCTGGCAAGAAAGCAGCCATTGCGACTGGTCACGTCAATCAGTGCGTCAAAGTACACGCCGAGATCTCGAACAAGGACCTTCGATCCTGGACCGGCAATACACACCCCCACAATGAACTCATCTACGCCCTTGGCGACGGCACCACACCTGCGGGCAACACCCACGTTGTATGTTTTGGCGGCGACCACAAGCACATTGACCCCGAAGTCGACATTGAGGCGACCAAGCACGCGGTCGTAAACATGTTTGCACAACAAAAAGAGGAACCGAGGATTGAGAGACTGGTGTTTCACAACTGGTCGAAAGATGAATTCGCGAAGGGCGCGTGGTTCTTCTCCTCGCCTGGGCTGCTCGCGAATCACTTGGACGACATGAGAGCAAGGCATGGGAACGTCTTATTTGCCAACTCGGATTGGGCTCTGGGATGGAGGAGTTTCATTGACGGTGCCATTGAAGAAGGCACACGAGTAGCGTTCGAGGTTAGGAAGGAGTTGGCAGAATTGGAAAATACGAAGCCGAACTTGTAGAATGCTTAAGTAGGTAATCACCGTCAGAGTGGCGATCAGCATCGTCCAGACTCATAAATACCGGAGTATCTCACTATAGCCACCGACATTCTGATGGGAGTTTAGTGCTAACATTGCTCCCCAGTACGTGAACGTTCCATTTCAAGGTCCCACAGAGTGGCTAGTCATAAGTGACATGACAACATGCCGTTCCACTTCGTAATACCCCAAAACAGAATTCATCGGTCCATGTCACCATCCAGGCCCCCGCCTTGTATCGATATCGCTATCAGCCTGCAAGTCACGGTCCCCTACCGTGTGTGATCAGCTTTAGCGCTAACCCCGCTTCCGTGCAACGGCGCCCCAATCTAAACTCGCCGAAAGCGAACAATAAAGGGAGAACTCTAGTGACGGACGACTATCTCATGGCCGCCGGGCCTGATAGATCGATTGGAAGGACAATAGCAATGATAGGTTACAGTATCTGTTTTGCTGCTATAACTTCGTAACACCTTGAGACAGTGTTAAATGCAGATACCTGCGGTACAAATAATCCCTCGGCCACTGACAGTACTTACTACGGATACGAATAAGGAGCGTCTTCTGCCATCACTATGAATCCAGAGAAGAAGTCGGACTACGAGTCGAAAGTGCTCACAGATCTTGAGCGATGTGATGTCTTCACAGCTCACTGCCTCTTCACTTGACTGACGCGTAGCAGTACCATCGCAACACCAGGGCCAGGTCCAAAGTGTGCAACTCGAAGGCCTCGTTCTTCAGAATGAGGAGGCGCGGACCATGAGCGGCCTGGAGACCATCTCCGCGGGCTGGATCATCTGTAACACCTGGGCTGGCATTGCTGCGACGTTTACTCTGGCCATCTCTCAGGGCGGGCCTGTCACGCTCATCTATGGGCCTATCATCATGTGTATCCTGGTTGGCGCTTGTGCCGTCACGCTTGCGGAGCTTGCGAGTGTGTATCCTACAGGTCGGTCGCTTGACCCCTTGTTTCTGTCTCTCGTCTAATTCCAGTTTAGCTGGTGGACAGTACCATTGGGTGTCGATTCTAGCTCCCCAGAAATGGAGTCGCAGTTTGGTGAGATGGCACTAAGTCGTCGAAATTTGCAAGCTCAAAATGGTAAAACGTCGTAGTCTTACTGGTGTGGAGCGACAAATGTCTTCTCCTGGATTGCAATTTGCGCAGGGATTGCTATCATCGTACCGCATCTCTGTCTTGGGCTGGCAGTCGCTTGGAACCCATCGTATGCTCTAGAACCATGGCATGCATTCCTGGTGTATCAGGCTGCCAACGTGCTTGTTCTTGTGTACAACATATGTCTGCTTCGGCGAATGATGTGGGTACATGATTTGGCTTGTAAGTTTCCTTTCTGGACGATGCTTTCTAGCACCGTTGCTGACCACAGCCGATAAAAAGTCTTCGTGTCAATTGCTAGTTTCCTGGTCATCGTCATTACCTGCCTGGCTCGCACTGCGCCACACTTCCAGCCGACCGAGTCTGTGTGGACGACATTTCTCAATGGCAGCGGTTGGCCCAACGGGGTTGCCTTCCTGACTGGTCTTGTCTCGCCGAACTACATGTATGCGGGTATCAATGGAGCTGTACATCTTGCAGAAGAGTGCAAGAATCCAGGGGTCATTGTTCCTAGAGCCTTGATGAGCACTGTCTCGATCGGGTTCATCACCTCCTTCATCTTCGCCGTCATCATGATGTACTGCACCAATGACTTGGAGGCTGTCGTGACCACATCTACCGGGTGGGCCTCCCTGAATCAAATTTGAACAGCATTGGCTGACAAATGTTCCCAGTGTACCCGTGTACGAGATCTGGCGGCTGGCGGCAGGCGACTCGATCAGACGTTGCTGCTACCGTCTTCATCGTACTCCTTCTCCTGGCCGTTGCTTTCGCGCTCAACGCAACACACCAGACAGCGTCCCGCTTGACCTTGTCTTTCGCACGCGACGACGCGCTTTTCGGTAGTCGATGGCTCGGTGAGATCAACGAGAAGCAGCAGATTCCTGTCGCCGCGTTGTTGTTCAACCTTGCTATCATGCTCATCATCGGGTGCATCTACCTCGGGTCAACATCTGCTTTCAATGCGTTCATCGGCACAGGCTTGATTCTGCAACACGTTACCTACGCGTTCCCAGCCGTGTTATTGATGATGAGGGGGCGTTCTGCGAAGTGGCTACCAGAGTCGCGCTCCTTCAAGCTCCCATCGGTCGTGGGATGGTCTGCGAATCTTACGACCGTCGCTTTTGCGATCCTGGTTCTTATCTTCTACGACTTCCCAACAATCATACCGGTGACAGGTACAAGCATGAGTAAGTTCCATTTGATTAGACTCCTTTAAGAAGTAGCTGACCTCCTTAAGACTATGCGTCTGCGGCCATTGGCGTGATGGCACTCTTCACGGTCATCAATTAGTTTGGCCACGCGCATAAGAAGTTCCACGGGCCACGGCTACAAGTATTGTGGGAGTAAGGTGTTCGTTGCTGCCAAGCCAGTCTTCCATGAATCTGATGTATGTAATGCTGTTGATATGCTTATCGACCTGTGCGCGCATGCTCTTCGTGACCATAACATCGGTGCTGGTGATGTCCACATCTCACTGCGTTGATGCTGGAGCTCATGCGTCACTAGAAGGCGAGACGACTCTCTTTCGGCTTGGCTCTTGCCGAACTCGGTCCGAATGCGAGCCACACCGTCGACACCGCGACGCCCGACAAGAGACGGCGACCGTTTTCTCCAAGCTGCTATGCACCGCTGCGAGAGTCGTCGAAAATTAATGGCGTGCGGCGTAGTAAAGATTCCACAGCACGCCAGCTGACACGATCAGAGTCGACATCATTGCTAGCATCGAGACTGAGCTGCGCGTGGCTTGCCGGAACCGGCATTGGGCGTTGCGGCCAGTTTTCGTATCATCAGGCCAATCACCCAGATGCCTCCAGCTACGACAGCAAAAAAAGAGCGAGGATGCTTCCAGTGCTCGCGCCGCAGAATTGTCTGCGACAGGACCGAGCCATCATGCCTGAAATGCGCGAAGAAGGGCATCGAATGCTCAGGGCTCGGCAGGATTAGGTTCGCTGAAGGGGTAGCCAGGAGAGGGCGTTTGAAAGACTGCAAGATACCGAAGGTGGGCGGAGACGATCAAATTCAAGAGTTATCAACCTCCACTGGGTCCCAGATTCTACATTGGCCAGGGGAAAAGAGGGTGAAGAAACGGAGGATAGATGACTTGGAAGAGCGACCAGTTGTAAAGGCTCTCTTCACACCTTCATCGTCAGAAAATCAAGGTTGTGAAGACTTCAGCCTGACGATACTACCAAATACACACAAGGAAATGGACAAGGACGAAGATGATGAAGTGGAAGAGATTGGTCGGGGTCACAATGTCCTTGCCGCTAGGCAAACACAGAAGTTCAATATCGCTCCTTGGGTTGCGCCCGTCGATCCTGAACTGCGAATGCTTTTCTCGTACTGTAAGTCATCGAAGATCTGCTGCATTCATGTTGACTGACCTCGGGTAAGTCTCAGAGACTGTCGCCTCCGCTATGGTGATACTTGATGACCACACTAATGGATACCGTTCTATGATTCTTCCAATGGCACTTGAAGACGATCTGCTACGCCGTGCAGTTGGCGTTGTGGCCACGCAGCACCTCAGCCGTCGCCGGCCGGAACTTCTTGATGCAGCTGAAACCGGACGGGCCGCTGTCATTTCGCGGCTACGCATTGACTCTCTGCAAGAGTCTGCTGATAGAGTGTTCAACAAAATCACGTGGGCGACTCTGATTGTGCTTCTCGTCGGCGAGACCGTGACAGGTAGTGCAGAATACCGCTTCTTGGTCCAGATGCTGCTTAGCCTGTCCGCAAGTAACCCTGGTCGAGATTCTGATCCTAGCCTATTGCAGTTCTTACAAGCACAAACGAACATGTGAGTCAACTGGTAGAGGATCCAATAGTACATAACTGAGCACCGACAGGTTCGAGCTTCTTGGCGTTCCCCTACTTGGAGAAGAAGTAGGCGTACTCACGATGATGAAGGCGTCCGAATCCCTGATGGACTTCATGTCCTACTCACACCTTTCTGAAGACTCTGAAGACCGGCGTCTCGCAGATTTGATTCGCCAGTGCTTCGTTTCCGCATGCAACATCTACACGCGATGTGCGGCGAACGCGGATACACTCTCAAATTACTACGATGCAATCCAGGCTCAGTCTATACAGCAGCTCATCGGCTTGATGTTGCAGATTCCGCCAGGCACCCGTGGTGCACACGCACTTGTGTGGGTATGCTTTGTTGCTGGAGCGGCGTCGATGGACCAGGATCAAAGGGACTTTTTCGTGCATCGCATGGAGCAAGTCTATGCTCAGACACAGTTCCGCAATATTCCCACTGCAATTGAGAGCCTCCAGGCTATCTGGGCGCATGGGTGTGGGAATCGTTTTACAGCGTCACTTTCTCAACTGTCGAACGTTCTGGTCATGTGAGAGCTTGTTAAGGTGATCTGTCCCTACGAGATGCTCCTTCAAATGAGAAAATCCATACCGGACAATCGCTTGGCTGCTGTTCTTCACAGCCCCATTGTGCCAAGACAATAGGCCCGAGTTCAGCAGATACCGATGGGCAAGATATGCAAAACCTCCAAGAAGTAGGAGGAAGTTTGTCCTCATTTCACAACAGTTAATGGCATGGCTATTGGTCGTAAGGAACAAAATTTCTTGCTCTCTCTTGTATATGTGAGAGGGAACAGAAAGACGAGGTTATAATATGCACGGTTCCTGTCGAACAGTGGCGAGGACCGCGGCCTCTCTCGACAACATCACACTGGACGTGTATGATTTACAAAATTTGTGTAACATCGTTATTGTATGCCGGATGGTTCAGTAAAGAAGAGCTGACATCAGAATCGTGCGAAAATGTTTCCAACGCGAACCCATGAGACGTAGCAGCTAGAGAGCCCTGATCTGAAAGTCTCGTAGGTCAAGTTTTGAAAGAGCAAGAACCACACGAGTTCGAGCTCGAATACCAGCGGCTGGTCTATCGTGTTTCGAATCAAGAAGAGTCTAGGAAGAACAGAGCAAGACATGATGTCAACCGCAGTGTTTGCAACAAGAGGAAGATTCAGACAGCAATAAGATAAGCCATGAACGACTGAGACATTTTTTCGCATTGAAGACAGAGTAGAAAGGGTCAGAATGGAGGGGAGTCTGTAGGTCCTCTGCTTCGCTGTTGCAAAGAGAAGAAGTTGCAAGTAGCGACTCTCGCACAAAAAGAAAACATGGCATATCAGTAAATTTATTTTGAAAAGATAGAGGTTCTTGAATCGTGACATTGAACGCTAAAATGTTGCAATTTCTGCCTCTCCGTGATCATTAGTATCTTCATTTGACTCTTTTGGCAAGATTACATGAAACACCTTCGTGTGTTGCTGTCTCCTCTCCACCTCGAGGGTGATCCAAAGTCAAAGCGCTGGGGGTTTATAGTGTACACTCTCAAGTCAGTGTCAGGCCAAATAGAGGCGCCCAGGGCAGAGGAAATGCATATCACAGATCTTGATTTTTGGAAATATGGAGAGAGCTACAGGTGGTGACGCCGCTTTCACAGCACATACCAAAAGAATGAGCGGCAATTTTGAGACGTGTGGCAAGACCAAGAGGGCAGACCAGAACATTGAGTACTTGGAATCATGCTTGAGAAGAGAACAAGTCGCATGTGATGATTTTAGCACAGTGATGCACATTATAAATGCCGAAAATCTGATATGTGTCGCATGACTAATATGAAAGAACCGAGGAAACAATGCTTGCTTGATTTGTTCTGATAGAATTAGAGGAAGAGGAAGGAGAAGAGTGGTTCTAAGCAGCGATGTTAGAATACAGGAACACACTGTAGAACCAATCACGGCAGCTTTGTCCTATCGAGCACGAGAGCGCAGAACAGACCATCCCATTGGCGAGTCGAGACTTTGAGAGATTTGAAAGAAGCCACTAATCGTAACTAAATTGAGACAGTTATTGGATGGCAAATCAAGAAAAAAAAGACCCGAAGACATCTAGCTTAGCGATCGCCAATCTTGAAAGGAAAGAACTTTCGTGGAGACGCTGGTTGAGGCAACCAACTCATCAGAGATCTTCTTGTCCGTTCTGTACGGCACGGAACCCGCTGCAACAGAGCAAGACATGTTTCTGTATCTGAGGTTTTCTGGCAAAAGGAGAGCTCCATCGTTCTCATCTGTGTGAGCTTTGTGGATTGCGATCTGAGCATATGAGGACGAAGCAGAACAATTTTTGTCAGTGTTTGGCATTAACTTTATGCGAGAAGGGAAGGTTATGTTGTAGAATGAGCCACCGACCATGTTATACATGCGCTGTGGTTCGGACGGAAATTGGAAGAAGGTAGAGCCAGACATTGATGGTCATGCTTAATGCTTCGAGGAAAAAGAATACCGTCAATCATGAGACGTTGAAAGCACATGTTCGATTACCGTTCAAGAATGTAGGGCAGAACAAAACATAATCTCGAGATTCGAGGTATTTTGCAATGTAAAAAGTACCCAAGGCAAACGGTGCGGACTGTTTCCCTGGAACCACAGAGCATCAAATTCCCGGAGATTGGTTGAATGAAAAACCCAAGGGAACAGAGCAAAACATCGACCGACAGGCTGATATCTTCCATGAGATAAAGGAGCCCGCTCATGAAGGGTCGAAGAGGAGAGCAAGGCATAGCAAAAGCCATATCTCTAACTCGAACAATCTTTGAGATTAGAGAAGGAAGGCCATAGCCCAAGGTTGTACATAATGAGCGTTGCAGATATCAGAACACGCGACATGAAGCCTGAATAGGAGGAAGAGAGCAGAGTAAAATTGAAATGCTCACGTCCTTGAGGGAACGAAGAGGCCTGCCCAGTCGAAGAGGATGGCAGAGCAGATCAGGACATATTCGTCCTAAAATAGCAGTTTTGAGGAAAGAAAGGAAGGTCATGAAGCTTGAAGTCGACTGCTTGGAGCCACATACCATGAGCGATTTGCCCTTTGATTTAGATAAGAAACAGAAGGGGACAGAGCAAAACATCCTTGTTTGGATTGTCGGTCTTCGAGAAGTTGATGAGCAGTAGTTTTGAAAGAAGAGCAGAGAAGGTAGAGCAGGAGATATTTGTCTCCGATTTTGTTCGTTGGAAAAGAAAAAGACAGATGCCCAATCATGAATGAAGAGCAGAGGACCACAGAAGGACATCACCTCTTTACCTTCGGAATTTGATCAAAGGGAGAAAAAACGAGGAAAAGCAAAAATTGTAACGGTTGGGCTCTGCCCAGGCCTACTCTAGTACGAGTTAGGATAGCTTGTGTATGGGCAGGCATATAAGCAGCTCAGCCCACGTCAATAGTCAATGCAGCGCAGTCCTCCCCTCTCTCTACACCGTTACAAAAATGAGTCGAGCAGGGCATAATATCCCTTATCGTTTCTTTGAACACAAGAGGAGGTAGGTGCGTGAAAGACGTTAGAGAATCGTAGAGCAGCTGATGTGTTTTTCTTTACCAAATCGAGTGGCAGACACGTCATGACCTTTTCGTCTGTCCGAACAGGTATCACTATCTGCGTCTTTCTTCTTTCTAGAGGACAAAGGAAGGGCACAGCAGATCATGACTCTGATCGCTCGAACCTTTGGAGGATTGTTGAGACTGGATCATGAGGGGTGGTAGAGGAGAGTAGAGCAAAGCATCTCTATATATATGTTCGAAAACTTTGGGAAGCAAAAAAGCCACATCAAATGGTTACTGGTGCAACTTTGAACAACCACCCATTACGCGATAGAATTGTTGTTTGGTGCGGTGGCTCCAGGAAGGAAAGAGCAGAAGAATGATCTACTCCGTCGAAGTTCTGGAGTGGAAAGAAAGAAAAAGTTGAACCATGATGTGTGACAGAGGGCAGAGCAGAACATGACCGGTGCAGATAGTCAATTGTGGAGAAGAAGAAAGCCACATATCGAGACATCAAAGCATATTTGTGGACAAATCATGATCGAATAAGTGCTCTCTTCCAATGACAGAACAAGACAGAACAGGACATTCGTATTTTTTGATCCACATTTTGGAGAAAAGAAGAAGCCAGACCATGATGTATGACACAAAGCAGAACAAAATACGGGGTCCCTCGTACTGTGATTTGGAAGAAGCGACATTTGTCTTCAGTAAGGGGGTTTGTACAGACTGGTCATACGTCGGCCTTGATTTGATTTTGAGGAGATACAAAGCTGAGGAGAAGCAGAACAGATCATGAAAGGGTTATCTAACATATTTCAGATCAGAGGCCAGAACATGTAGTAGGCAGGCCGAAATTTGAGAAAGAAGTACGTGGAGATTTGTGATTGAGAGTCGACAGAGCCCGGGTGGAATTTTATATTGTAGAGTCATGTGACACTGCCTGCAAACGGACGCGAGACAAGCGAATAAGCGAATCTATGCTGTGCGTAAAACCTATCAGCATAGTCTACAATGGCACCGCCGCACCATCTCCCCTCAAATCGCTGCCTCCACTCCAGACCGTTTGTCCATCATCCGTATGCCTGCGAATGATCTGCCCACGCCCGAACATACCCCTTCCGTATCCACTCAACTGCTGCACGTTGTGCCCCAGCGCCCGCAGCTCCTCCACAACCTTCGCGTCAATACCCTCCTCAAGATAGATTGTCGCGTCCGTCATCTTTCCATCCGCGCTGGGCATCCCTGCGCCAATGCAGAAGCGCGGCGCGTCAAGCGCTGCCTGCGGGTTAAGTTTGAACACCTCCTGATTAAGCAGCACCTGCACGTGCCCCTGTGGCTGCATAAAGCCACCCATGACGCCGTAGACAGAGTGTAGGGAGCCATCAGCATAAGTGGTCAGACCTGGGATGATGGTGTGGTAGGGGCGCTTGCGGGGCGCGAGGACGTTGGGGTGGCCAGCCGTGAGGTTGAAGTTTGCGCCACGATTCTGCAGCGTAAAGCCGCAACCGGCGGGAATAATGGCGGTGCCGAAGCCGCCGTAGTTGCTGTTGATGAACGAGATGCCGTTGCCCTCGGCGTCGGTGCAGCAGAAGTACACGGTGTCGCTGCGGAGGTGCGCGGGCGAGCCATGGATGGGGGCGTCGGCTGCGTGCGAGGGGTTGAAAAGTTCGGCGCGCGAGGAGAGATATTGTTGCGAGATGAGCTCTGCAGAGGGAACCTTGACGACGTTTGGGTCGGTGACGAACCAGTGTGCGTCGGAGAAGGCGATACGGAGAGCTTCGATCGTGGCGTGCAGGTGCTGCGCGGAGTTGTGGTCTTCGAGACCCCATTTTGAGATTTTGCCTTGCTTCTCAAGCTCCTGAATGATACCCAATGCCATCAGGGCAACAATGCCCTGCCCGTTCGGTGGATGTTCCCAGAGCTCGATGCCGCCATTAGTGGACTCACCGACGCCTTGGCCGGTGTACTTTAGCGAAATGGGATCCACGGGCTCGGAGCCGGTGTCAGCATGATGCTTCAGGTCGTCCAATGTGATGTAACCACCAAGATCAGACACGACCTTCACAAGCTGCTCAGCTACTTCGCCCTCATAGAAGCCCCTCTTGCCGTGCTTCGCAAGAAGCTTGAAGGTGTTGGCGATAGTAGGGTTCTTCATGATTTCACCTGCCTTTGGCGCCCGGCAACCGTCCTTTGCGGAGGAGTCTTTCTTGAGCATCTCGTGTCCGTTTGGTGATGCTTTCCGGAGAGCAGACTCGCTTTGCGCCCACTTCGTAACATTAGTCATAGACATCACTGTTCGCAGGAACGTCACTTACAAATGTAGCAGATAGCTCAGAGACTGGGAAGCCGTTCTCAGCGAGGTCAACGGCTGGTGCGAGGATCTCCTCAAGGCTCAGTCTGCCGCTGCCGAAGCGCTCGACACAGTCCACCCATCCGGCAGCTGCACCGGGCACTGTTGCGGCATGTACGTGATCCATGGGAATTTGACCATTCTCTCCATCCGCCAGGTTGAGATCCTTCCTGATCTTCTCTAGTGTGACATTCGAACCAGAGCGGCCTGACCCGTTCATGGCAGACACCTTTTTGGTCTTGGCATCAAAGAAGAGACAGAACATGTCTCCACCAATACCAGTGGAGCCCGGCTCGGTAACATTGATTGCTGCTGCGACCGCAACTGCAGCATCCTGTCTACTATCAGCACATCATCCTAAATTCCAGGAGCATTACGTCATACCGCAGCATTACCACCTTTCCTCAGGATGTCGATACCAGCGGCAGTGGCGAGAGGTTGAGTACATGATACAATGCCTTTGGTACTATGTACAACAGATCGTCGACTCGCGAAGTGGACGAACTGAGGTTCTGGGTGGGGGTAAACGTTGGCCATGATAGTTGATGTTCAATGTGGTGGTTCGTTGAACAGCCAATGCTCGCTGGATGGTCAATGCGCGAGGTGTGTTGGTAGGAACGGTCCCTGAGCTGTTCGGTCCTTTCAAGCTGCGGGCTCAAACTTTCGAAGATGGTGAATCGTATGCGGGGTATGGGGATGATATGGTCGACGGATATACACGGAGATACGCCATGCCGTCGGGAAAAGTGCGAGTGCCGACTTCGCTGGTGGCCATGATGCCTCGGAGTTCATTGATGTGGATCTGTGTAGTGTACGCTTACGCTTTGGACAGGCATTCGACGACTGGATTAGGAAGGTGGTCAGGAGATATCGAGGTTGATGTCGATGGGTGGTTCAGAGCTGGATTGGATCACGTGCTACCGTTCCGAACGTAACTGCGGCTTTCGGAAAGCCCGTCGCTGCTGCAAGTTTTCGTCACGCTTCAACACCAGATCCGAACTATGCTGACAACAGCGTGGGTCTGCCGCAGCTGTCTCTCGCGCGTTGCCAGACCACTGATACGGCGACAATTACGTCATCAATCGAGTGAGAACATGTTGTGCGTCCCTTCATGCTCTCCCATAGTTAATGAGAACTGGCAGCCGCCCCCGAGGCAATTCCGCCCGCTCTCCTCTCACGCGCACGTAACATCGCCGTCGAACACAAGACGCTCACCGAAAAGCTTGCCGATGGCTTCGACTCGAAATCAGCAAAGAAGCTGGGCGAATACAGCTCCATAGTGAACGCGCTGGAGAGGTGGGATAAGGCCAATGAGGTAGGCGCACCCGTCCTTGCATGTGGTGTGCGGTGGCTGATCTGGGCTAAAGTCTGTCACAGAGCTCACCTCGCTGATCCACGACGCGACGAGCGACCCCGAGCTGCGCGAGCTTGCAGCAGATGACCTGGGAGAGACGCGTGCCGAGCTTGTCAACGCCTCCCAGAGCCTCGTCACCTCCCTTGTGCCCGTTCACCCTTTCGCCCACCTGCCATGCCTGATTGAGATACGGCCAGGAGCTGGTGGCTCAGAAGCTGCCATCTTCGCAGGCGACCTGTTCCGCATGTACCAAGCCTTCTGCAACCACAGTGGCCTTCGAACGAACGTCCTCAAGTACGAGAATATCAATGGCAACGGCGAGGCTGGCATTCCCCTCTCTGAAGCCATTTTTGAGGTCGAGAACGAGAACGCATACGGTGTGTTTAGGTGTGAAGCTGGTGTGCACCGCGTGCAGCGAGTGCCAGCCACCGAGACCAAGGGCAGAACACATACGAGTGCAGCCTCGGTGCATGTCTTGCCGAGTTTGCAAGACAATTCGGCAGCTCAGGAAGACTTTGACAATCCAGAAAGCGACTACTACATCGATATAAAAGAGGTTAAGCAAGAAGTCATGAGAGCAAGCGGCGCTGGTGGTCAGCATGTCAACAAGACCGAGTCAGCCGTTCGTCTCACCCACATACCCACCAACACTGTAGTCGCTATGCAAGATTCGCGATCTCAGGCCAAGAACAAGGAGAAGGCCTGGGCCCTGCTGCGCTCTCGCATTGCGCAAGCCCGCCGAGAAAAAAGAGAGGATGAGATTGTAGCAATGCGCAGAAGTGTGATTGGTGTGTCCAAAATGGGTCGCGGCGACAAGATCCGAACGTACAACTATGGGCAACAAAGAGTTACAGATCACAGGAGCGGCATGACCGTACACGATCTTGATGATGTCATGGCCGGCGGCCAGACACTCGAGAAGGTCATGGACAGCGTGCGTAGCTGGCTCATGGAGCGAGACGTCGAGGGTCTGATTGCCGAAGAGAGTGGGACCAAGTGATCGACCTTGTTTTACTGTAGTAGCTGTCCACACCTGCCACGTGCGGTACTATGGGGAGGCATACAGTACCGGGATCTAGCGGGTCACTGCCCTCACTTAGACACGGAGGCTGATTTCCTTCTGGACCACACCATTGAATTAGGTTTACCGATGATCGCCGGTTAGGCTAGACACGAGGCGCCATCGACTGCTGCGAATGTGGTTGAATGCCATCCACAGCATCGTTCAGAGCCGCTCAGCAACATGCAACCTACTCCGACAGGCAGTCGCAGATCGACAGAGCTGTGTAAGACAGTTAGTCAATGTAAAACGTTCACGTCGACGTGCACCATTACTTCTCGTGAACGCTACACGGTAAGGCAGGCCTAAGGCGAGCCCAGCCCCAGGGCTCGACGAAGCCACCGCTACCCCGAAAAACAGCAAGCGAATCAATACAACAAGCGGGTTTGTGGCAAAGGGTGTCTCGTCTCTGTCGCGAGTATCATGCCGTCGATGTCAGGCGATTCTTCGGCAAATAGGATGTGCTTCTTTTGATTGGGCGTAAGACCCGTGACCGTCCCCTCTTCTTGTTCAGCGTTCAGCCACAACCTCTTGACATCCCAATCCGAGTCCGTGGTGATGGACCCTTGGCAGTTGCACGAATAATGCTCAAATCTGTTGCGGGGTTCCATGACAGAATTACCGAAAATCCCCTATTCCTGTCGCTTTCATGTTGCTTGTCATCAAACACGAGTCAATTGTGATAGCGACAGTCGTATGCTTTCTGGAAATCGAGACCGCAAGCAGCGGACCCACAGCGGGTTCCCCGCAATCGCCACGGGCGCGCCAGGTTTTCGTTTCATTTGGCGTCTATTGTGGGACCTTCAAGGCAACCTATGGTACGCTACACAATGATGATGGGAGTGTGCAGGGCTATGTTATACGATGAGTAGATTTCAGTGATGAGTGGTCTTGCTGGGAAATGCATTTGAACAAAGCACCTCCTTCAAGTGCAAGGAGTTTGCCTCTCCAAGATTGCCACAATCTCACCCCTCTTGCCTTAGGACCCAAGCCTTCTCACATTGAAGCTCGTGGCTCAAGATGGCCGCAACCTTGGATCACGAGAAGCAAGAAGTCAGCTATGCCGAACATGTGGAGACGACCGCCGACTCATCGTCAAACGACCTGTATAAGATGCAGACTCTGTCTGGCGTGGACATGAATAACACATCAGCTGTGAAAGGTGATGATTCTGATGGCAAGGTCATTTGGAGTTTTCGCAGTATTTTGTCGGCCATCTTCCTTGCAGCCCTGTACACGGGTACGCTGGACCCTCATGTTATCTCAGGTCAGAAGCTGATTATTCAGGCTCGCAAATCATTCTGTACTTTACGGGCGGTTCTCTCTCGTTCATAGGAGAAGATCTAGGCATCACTCGCGGCATCGTCTGGCTTCCAACCGCCAACATCTTGGCTATTGCCGCTACCTGTCCTTATGCTGGTTACCTTCAAGATTTGTTCGGTAAGCGTTATATTGCACTCTTTGGATCTCTGAGCATCTGCGTTGGATGCGTGCTCGTCGGCTCGGCGCAGAGTTTTGGACAAGCCGTCGTGGGCATGGCTCTTTCCGGCGTAGGTGCCGCTGTAGGTGAGCTCACGGGTCTTGCTGGGTATGTAACCACACCATCTTGATTGGGGCTTCTGCTCACAATACACAGACTCGCAGAAGTCGTTCCGGTCAAATATCGTGGCTACTCACTGGCGATGGTCACTGCCTTCGTGCTGCCCTTCTGTCCGTACTTGTTGTATGTGGAATTGTGGTCGCACCGTGATTTGACCGTTGGCTGGCGATGGGGCCCCTGGGTCTCGCTCATCTACAACGGTATTGTGGTTCTTGGCCTGCTATTCACGTACTTCCCAAAGGCCCACACCCGTGCCGACGGGTTTTCGCGACGTACGATCTTGAAGAAGATCGACTATCTAGGAGGATTTCTGTCGATCACCGGGCTGACCTTATTGTAAGTGCATCAATCTTGACCAACCACCGCCTTATCTGACTCAACTCAGCCTTGTTGCCCTCAATTCCGGCGGCTACACTCACCCGTGGAAAAGTGCCTACATCCTGTGTACTCTTCTCTTCGGCCTTGCACTGATCGCTGCGTGGGTCGTTTGGGAGTGGAAGTTTGCGCCATACCCTATGGTTCCCGGTGAACTCTTCAAGGGTCAACGCATTGTCGGTCTTGCATACGTAGTTGCTTTCGCAGCTGGCATGAACTTCTTCAGGTGAGTACACCGAGTCGACTAAAATGCTCTCAGAAGAACGGACTGACGTCTACAGTATTCTAAACTTCTTCCCTGTCACATTCACATCAGTGTATGAGCCCGACCCGGTAAAGATTGGTCTGCGGGCATTGGGACCTGCCACCACCACAGCAGTGGGAGCCATCGTGTTCAATGCTGCACTTTCAGTCTTTCCGGGCCGAGCGAGAGAGGTCTTGCTCGTGGCTGTACTCCTCATGACGTGTTTCACAGGATCCCTAGCAGTCATGACACCAGAGAATGAGCATCTGGTCGTAGGACTTGGAGCGATAGGCTCCTTCGGCATCGGTGGTGTACTCGTCCCTGCTGCTACCATCGCCATGATCGTCTGCCCGGACGCGCTCATCACCACAGCAGCTGCCCTCTCCCTCAGCATCCGTACCGTCGGTGGCAGTATTGGCTACTCGATTTACTATAACATCTTCGCTACAAAGCTCGAGCAGAACCTTCCCAACTATGTGGCAGAGTATGCTATTAAGGTTGGACTGCCTGTTACAAGCGCTGTCGAGTTCGTAACAGTCTTCCTGACTGCACCTGCAAATTTGACAACTACACCCATCGAAGGTCTCACACCAGAGGTCATCGCCGGTGCGACAAAAGGCGTACAGTGGGCTTACAGCCAAAGTCTGAAATACGTATGGGTAAGTTGAGAGAGTTAAGCGCATTTGTCAACAACATGCTGACCCTGACAGTTCACCTCGATCGCCTTCGGCGCCATTGCTATCATCTGTACCCTACTGTTACCGAGCACGAAGAAGTACGCGACGAATCGCGTTGCTGTCCAGATCTAATTGGTCAGACTACGAGTATGTGGATAGAAGCCCACAGTCGTCGTCGCTGCACGGGTGCAGTAGATTGACCGATCGTAGAGGTCGTTGCTACCGACAACTCAGATAGTCTTACTTGATTAATGCGTACAATACTTCGATGTCCACCTACCAACCAACGCTATATGCTCAGTGAGGCGATAACAGTGATGGAACAGTCCCACTGGTGAAGATGACTGCATGAGGGCGTATCAGCTCCAGTTCGCTGGACTCTCCGTTGGTGTCACAAACACGACCGGTCAAAGATGCGGGGCAAACACAGCATTCTCTGATTGGACGCCTTCGCTTAGCATGCACAGGTTCGGGCGGCTGGCCCCCAATTATTGTCCTGCGAGCACATGCACGACCGAACAACTCTGCGTCGAAGGGCGTCCATTCCAGCTCTTTCCAGGCAACACACCGTTAATGCCTTGTTCAGCATGCGGCCTGCGTGTGACGTGCCTCCAATGACGCCGGCCACTAACACGGCGACACGATCGCGTATAAGATGCTGCCTACCTCGAGTATGCCTCGCTCAACCTCCAAGCAGAGCCGTTGAGCTCAGCCTTGGACAACATGACGCCAATCTCCATCGCTCCGCCCCTGAGGGAGATAGCTGAGCTCAAGATCGCAGAGTTTGAACAGCTTAAGCACGACTTCAAAACTCGCTATGGCATCGGTTCTCCACGCCCTACCAACGTCTCTGTCGGCGAGAGGTTGGCGCTTCTTATCAAGGACATCCAGCGATTCGATGCGTATCTGGAGGACGACGACGACGATCTCACGATTATCGCCATTTATGTTGATCAGGCTGGGGATGGTAGCTGCATGTCAGACGACAAGCTGCTAAAGTACGAGGAGAAGGTCCTTGAGAAACTGCGCAAACGCATGAATCGGTACGATGCAACCTCCCTCCATTTGACCATGTTGAGGGAAGCAATGAATGTTGCTTCGTCTAGTAAAGCCTCGAATCTCGGTGTTGATGCGCTGTCTCTCGATGACTTCGAGGTCGTTGACGACAGGCTTGAAGTTCTCTGGGATGAGTTCGAGGCGCAGGCTTTCACTGCCAGAGACGTTGATGTTGACGCGCTGGAAAAGTACCTCAACGATCTCTTGGCGGAGCGTAGCCCTACTTACTGTGTGTCCGCGCTCCGCGACAAGATGCATCGGTACGGAGAGGAGGTGCTTGAGGGCGAGGCTGATATTGAGCAAGACGAGTTGGAGTGGTGCATCATGGACTTGCTCAAGAATGACCTCGTCAACGAGGAGACGAAGAAGATGCTTGAGAGATACATTCAGAACCAGGTTGCCATGAAGGAGCTGCTTGGTGTGCTCAACATGAAGTCAATCAGAGACTGGAACTGGAAGAACGGCAACAAAGGATTACCCGTCACTGCTCGCCTAGATGCCGAGGGTCGATACCATGTGGTTGTTGAGGAAGATATTGTCGACATGCTGTTCCTCCACTGCACAGCTATCGGCTGGTCTCAGAAGCTCAAGGACTGCTTGGGCCCCTACTTCCGATCCCTAGATTCCACCTTCAAGCGACAGCTTACTGCCGAGGAGTCCAAGGAGCGCAGATTTTTCCTCGAAGCGATGCCGGCGGAACCTCCCCCAGAGTTGCTTCCCAGCTCGCCGGAGTATCGCATTTGTTGTTGTCCCCAGCCTCCTCCTCCTCCACCTGCTTGTTGGCGCGACCCGCCCGGCGTTTACCTTACACCGCCCATGCCTTCGCAGAGGAGGAAGGGAAAAAAAAAGACCCCCAGGCCCATGTATGATTCTTACGACGATTTCCCGCCACCACCACCACCACCACCACCTCCACCGATGGTAATCCCTCCACCTCCGCCTCCGCCTCCGCCTCCTCCAATGATGATGCCCCCACCACCACCTCCCCCACCACCAATGTTTATCATGCCACCGATGCCACCAAATCGGTCGAGATATGGCTGCATGTATGACACGAGACACTTAGGGTACACGGGAAATTTCTTCATGTCTCGTCTGCCGACTGAGGAGGGCTGCAGACCTAAGCTGACTCCTGTGGAAGATGTGCAGGCTAATCTTATTAAGACGCTGGCAGCTGAGCTCAAAGTACGCACCGCCCTGAATGGACAGGCCAGCTGCTCAGTTGTCGACTTCCACTCCCTCGCAACTGCTCTACCTCACAAGACCGTCCTTGCTGTCTTGAAGGTTTTGGGCGTTCCAGAGGTATTCATCGATTTTTTCGCTCGCTTCCTCGGCGCCAGCCTGAACATTGGCCCCTCTGTGCGCGGCACACGGAACCGTGTACACTCTCGGGCTTGCGGTGTGCCTGAGCGTCACGGCTTGGAGCTGTTCTTCACTGAAGCAGTGATGTTCTTCGCTGAGCTAGCTGTTTATAACAAGACTAGCTCGCATCTGTACCGCCTCGGATCGAAGTGCTATTTTGTGGGTACTGAGGAGCAAAATGATCAGGCTATGCGGGAGCTGTCCGTGTTCTCGGGTCACACTAACTTGGACTTTGATGACGTGCTCCCGCAGCCTGGATGTGTGGATATCGGCTTCCTGGAAATCTCAGGCGATGTAATCGCCATTAGGAATCCGTTAGTTGAAGCCTTTGCTCTCCGTGTAAAAAAGCAGCTTGCTGCCCAGACTACCGTGTACGATTGGGTCCGCATTTGGAACAAGACGGTCGGGACCTACGCAGCTCATCTGTTCGCCCCCCTCGTCAACCTGTTTGGCAAACCACACCTGGAAGCCGTCAAAGCCGCCTACAAGCGAATTTTTGACATCATTTTTGAGGGCAGCGACCTCACCGACCACATCAAAGAAATGCTACACGACCGTTCCGACTTCGCGCGAGCCAGCTCCCCCCTCGCCCTCGAAGCCTTCATCTACCTTCCCTCTTCCTTCGGCGGCCTCGGCGTTAAGAACCCCCTCATTACACTCAACCTTGCACGGCACATAGCTTCCGACCCTTCTTCCAGCGTTAGGGACTACATCCAATTAGAAGAGCAATACTACCAACTCGCACGTAGCAACTGGTCAGCCCTAGACCAAACCCACATCGCCAAACGGCTTTCCCTTGTCTTCGGCGACGATAGTGAGGCCAGAAAGGCCTTCCTTGGTCCATGGGGTGGAGATTCCTCCTCCATAACCTTTCCATCGTCATCGACACTCTTCCGCCACCGTGACTACGCCTGTAGCCCGTACCTTCCCCATTCCCTCGTGCCGCTCACGGACGTCCCTTTTCCACCGCCCCCCATAGGCGTCCCAGATCTCCGCGACCTGTACGAAAGTCTGCTCTATGTTTCCCCAGACAGCGTCGCAGCTTCCGAGCGGCTGCGTAATGAGACGCGCGAGTGCGGGCGCATGAAGCGGTGGGAGCGGCTGGACGTGTACGAGCGGTGGGTGTTGGCCATGTACGGCGAGGAGTGTATGGATGTGTTTGGCAGTCTGGATCTGTGGTGTGAGAGGTTTGTGCCGAGTGTTTGCATTGTTTTGCTTAGAGGGGAGGAGGGGGAGGGGGACGAGGGAAGCGTGAGTGATATGACGAGCATCGCTTAGGTCAGCAAGAGTTTCTTTGTTCGGGGGGTTGACGACGTTATGATTCCCGGTTCTTATGTTTTTCCTTGCTAGGTTTATGAGTATACGGTTTTGTTCTATTGCAATGAAAGCTCAACGTTGTTTCTCGCGTATGAAAATAGTTGCCTTCATTGATGCTGTGACACGCGTCCTGGAAACAGTGTCTGTTGTTAGTGACCTGCACGAAAGTAGTCCCTTCGCGTGGACAAAAATATAATCACAATGTCTGGAGGCATTAAGCCGTTATTAAGGTTATCGATGAAAGGAACAATATCACTCGTAAGTATCACCGTGTCTAGCTCATATTCTAAGCTAGATCCCTAGCGTAATCTTCATCAAGTATGTGCCGCATTACCTCAAGTTCATCGATAGCGTTATCCACCTTGACCTGCTTGGGGTCAGTCTTCATGCTTTAATTGTTAAACAGAGTCTAACCCTGATATCAGTTATCCTCCAATTTATACTTCTCAAAGCATCAAGACTGGTGTTGTAGACAGTCGCATCATTGGTAGTCAGCAAAAGTTCATTAAGCTAGTCTTGTTCGGTATACAGCTCAAATAGTACCCGTTGCTGCTCTGTTAGCGCTGTGTCTATCTCAGCTAGCCGTGCAGTGAGGTCAAGGAGATCTGTTATCGTCAGTGGCGGAGGGGTGTGTGCATTTGTGGAAGCCATTCTGGTCTGCGTTGCACATTGTGTTGGAAGGCTGGAACGTGGATCTAATATGATGGGCATGTGACAGGTAGATTATTGCATATGTTTATTGTGAACGTGCGATGTTAGTCACAGGAAGTGACTTCTCTCACGAGCATTGCATGTGCTTTGCCATGATGCGGTAGGTGCTGCGCCTGGCCAGACTACTGCAGTAAATCCTTGACAGCTAAGCATCATTGCCGCGGACCGTAGTGACGCAAAATCAGATTTACAACTTATGACTCGTGAAGGATGCGGACAAGCATTGGCGTTCGTCATGACCCCTACGAGGATCTCACATCATTCCCAATCACGATCAACACCAAGATTGGGCATGGGAAACGCGCCAGTCAGTAGACAGCAAAGTGATCGGTTAACGGACATCGGGGCTCTCGCGGCCCGTGAAGGCCTTAGGTTTGCCTGAATACGGAGACAAGCATTGAGGCTGAAGGATGAAATCGCCAATCGATCGAGGTTTGGGAGGCTGAACAGACGTCGGCCTTTCGACACACCGACGCGAGAGCCAAGCGCACCGACCATCGCGCATGGCTTCAACGTGGTTATGACGACACCACTTTGTGAGACACAAACAGTCGGTGGACTGAACGCGTCCAAAATGGGCGGTACCAGCGTGTTTGTGTGCGTAGAAGGGTGCGATTTTGCGTACTCTAATAACATTTCACTCGCGATTCCACTCACGCTTCGCCGCTATCTTGAGTCTGCGTGCATCTTGACAGCATTACAAAAGCCTTGCATAGTCCCGCATCCCAGCCTTTGTTTACGGGTTTACTGGTCCCTGAACTGGTACTGCTCGTGTCACTACTGTACCGTTACTTCGATTGACATCTGCAGGGATATTAGAGCCATATGGCTTCCAATGAACGTCCCACGCCTTCAGCGTCCTGGCTTCCTGGGGGCTGGATAGAAACTCCGGCAGAAACACATAGACAGACATCCTACAACACAAACCAGAATCAGACACAAGAGACCGACGACACACATTACGAGAGCACCACAGGCGCGACATTCACCAACAATGCCCTTCACACTTCAAGCGAAAGCTATTACGGCGGACAAGGAGCCGGTCTGTCCGCTGCGTCAAGCCATAGCACCGCCGTCCCATCACCAGATGCTGTCGAGAATCGCGTGCCAGATACGAAGGACGAAACTACAGTAGAACCCAAGCTAGAGCGCGAGGAGGCAGTTGTCCCGGAATTGGTGCACAGCGACTCTTCGTCAGGCTCCGAGTCTGACGAGCCTAGCGAAAATGCCGTGAGCAATTCAGCTGCTCGGCCTCAACTACAACCAAGAAAGTCGAAACCAATGACAGAGGAAGATCTCTTCCGCGCATTGTCAAGACGTAGGACCAGCCAGAGCAACGTCCTTGGACGGAAAGATACACAAGCAACTGCCTCGAGCGCTGAAGATGAGCAAGACGAGATCAACGATTTGATGTCGAAAATGTTTGGGCACACACGGCAGAAGAGTTCAGAAGAAGAGAAGACCCGCCACCTCGGTGTCACCTTTAAGAACCTCACTGTCAAGGGTCAAGGGCTTGGGGCTGCTCTGCAACCATCAGCCGGCGATATCTTCATGAATCCAATCCGCTTCGTCAAGAACCTTGTCACGCGCGGGCCGAAAGCCGCTGCTGGCAAGCCTCCTGTTCGTACCCTTATCGATGACTTCAGTGGTTGCATCAAGCCGGGTGAAATGCTGCTCGTCCTGGGACGACCTGGCAGTGGATGCAGTACCTTCCTGAAGATGCTGGGCAACCAGCGCTTCGGCTACGAAGAAATCACCGGAGAAGTCAAGTATGGCGGTACTGACGCGGACGAAATGGCCAAGAAGTACCGAAGTGAGGTGCTGTACAATCCTGAGGACGACCTCCACTACGCGACCCTGAAGGTCAAAGACACACTCAAGTTTGCCCTGAAGACCCGAACGCCCGGCAAGAACTCTCGCAAGGAAGGTGAGTCCCGCAAGGAATACGTCAAAGAGTTCCTCCGCGTCGTCACCAAGCTCTTCTGGATCGAGCACACGATGAACACTAAAGTCGGTAACGAGTTGGTCCGTGGTGTGTCTGGTGGCGAGAAGAAACGTGTATCCATCGCAGAAGCCATGATCACTAAAGCATCTGTGCAATCATGGGATAACTCTACGAAGGGTCTCGACGCCTCGACAGCTCTCGAGTACGTGCAAAGTCTGCGCTCGCTTACCAACATGGCAAATATCTCTACTAGCGTCGCCCTCTACCAGGCCGGCGAGTCGCTATATGACCTGTTCGACAAGGTATTGTTGATTCACGAGGGCCGGTGCTGCTACTACGGACCCGCCGATCACGCCGCAGAGTACTTCAAGAACCTTGGTTTCCATCAGCCGGACCGTTGGACAACCGCTGACTTCCTCACTTCTGTCACGGACGACCATGAGCGCCACATCAAGGATGGTTACGAAGACCGTATCCCGCGCACTGGTGCGCAGTTTGGCAAGGCGTTTGCGGATAGCGAGCAAGCTCAGAATAACCTTGCCGAGCTCGAGGAATTCCAGAGAGAAACGCAGCGAATGGCCCAGGATCGTCGTGCTGCCGCTTCGAAGGCTACAAAAACGAAGAACTTCACCCTGCCGTTCCATAAGCAGGTCATGGCATGCACTCGCCGTCAGGCACTTATCATGATTGGCGACCCACAGTCGCTGGTTGGCAAATGGGGAGGTATCCTGTTCCAAGCGCTGATTGTGGGGTCTTTGTTCTTTAATCTGCCAAACACCGCTGAGGGCGCATTCCCTCGCGGTGGTGTCATCTTTTTCATGCTGCTCTTCAACGCGCTTCTCGCGCTGGCTGAGCTGACCTCTGCCTTCGAAAGTCGCCCAATTCTGCTGAAGCACAAGAGTTTCTCCTTCTACCGGCCCGCTGCCTACGCCATTGCACAAACAGTCGTCGATGTCCCGCTTGTCTTGGTCCAGGTTGTCATCTTCGACTTGGTTGTTTACTTCATGGCCAACCTGCAGCGCACGGCATCGCAATTCTTCATCTCGCTACTCTTCCTCTGGATTATCACCATGACAATGTACGCTTTCTTCCGAGCGATTGGGTCGCTTGTTGGATCCCTCGACATCGCTACGCGTATTACTGGTGTCGCGATCCAGGCTCTTGTCGTTTACACTGGCTATCTGATCCCGCCAAGTAAGATGCATCCGTGGTTCAGTTGGCTTCGATGGATCAACCCTATCCAGTACGGATTCGAGGGCATCTTAGTCAACGAGTTCTATAACCTTGAGATTCAATGTACACCGCCATACATCGCTCCTAGCGTGCCTGGTGCTGAGGAGCAGTATCAGTCTTGCGCAATCCAAGGCAGTCGTCCCGGTTCGTTGACTGTCGCTGGTGCCGACTACGTCGAAGCGGCCTTCGGCTACTCTCGAAGCCATCTGTGGCGCAACTTCGGTATCATCTGCGGCATGTTCATCTTCTTCGTCTGCCTCACAGCCATTGGTATGGAGAGCCAGAAGCCCAACAAGGGCGGTGGTGCAGTCACCATCTTCAAGCGCGGCCAGGTGCCTAAGTCTGTCGAGAAGGATATGGAAACTCAGAAGCCTGGGGACGAAGAATCTGGCAAGACAGAGGTTGGCGCTGTCAATGAGAAAAGTGAAGAGGAGGGGTCTGGTGACAGGCTTGGTGGCGTTGCGAAGAACGAGACGATCTTCACGTTTCAGAACATTACTTACACTATTCCGTACGAGAAGGGTGAGCGCACGTTACTAAAGGACGTTCAGGTACGTTTCCCCTTCGTCATAATCTCGAGCGTGACAAGCTAACGATTCCAGGGATACGTCAAGCCAGGAAAGCTGACTGCGCTTATGGGAGCCTCTGGCGCTGGCAAGACTACGCTTCTGAACACTCTAGCGCAACGAATACGCTTTGGTGTAGTGCACGGAGACTTTCTTGTAGACGGTAAACCACTGCCATCTTCGTTCCAGCGATCTACTGGATTTGCAGAGCAAATGGACATCCACGAGTCAACCAGCACGGTGCGCGAGGCCTTGCGCTTCTCTGCTCGCCTCCGCCAGCCAAAGGAGACGCCTCTGCAAGAGAAGTACGACTACGTGGAGACAATCATCGACTTGCTTGAGATGAGAGACATCGCAGGCGCGGCTATCGGCACAACAGGCTCTGGACTGAACCAAGAGCAGCGCAAGAGGCTCACCATTGGTGTGGAGCTAGCCAGTAAGCCCGAGCTCCTGATGTTCTTAGATGAGCCTACATCTGGACTTGATTCCGGTGCCGCTTTCAACATTGTCCGTTTCCTGCGCAAGCTTGCCGATGCCGGCCAAGCCATCCTTTGCACGATCCATCAGCCAAGCGCGGTTCTCTTTGAAGAATTCGATCAACTGCTGCTCCTCAAGTCAGGCGGCAGGACAGTCTACTTTGGCGATCTTGGCCATGATTCGCAGACCCTTATCAAGTACCTGGAGGGTAACGGAGCCAAGAAGTGCAAGTCGAAGGAGAACCCCGCTGAGTACATGCTCGAAGCCATTGGTGCTGGTAACCCCGATTACAAGGGACAGGATTGGGCCGATGTATGGTCGAAATCCTCTGAGAACGAGAAGCTAGGCAAAGAGATCCAGGGTATCGCTTCTGACCGCAAGTCTGCATCTCAGAACGACGAAGCAAAGGATGACAGGCTGTACGCAATGCCCTACACGATACAGTGGCTTGCAGTCGTACACCGCAACTTTGTGGCCATCTGGCGCGACCCGGACTACGTCACCGGCGTTGTCATGCTGCACATAATTACTGGCCTGTTCAATGGATTCACCTTCTGGAACCTGGGCCAGTCGCAGATCGACATGCAGTCGCGGCTCTTCTCAGTCTTCATGACCTTGACCATCTCGCCGCCGCTGATTCAGCAACTGCAACCTCGTTTCATCAACATCCGGTCGATATATGAGTCCCGAGAGGGCAGTGCTAAAATCTACTCATGGACGGCCTGGGTCTGGGGTGCTATTCTTAGTGAGATTCCATACCGCATCATTGCCGGTACCATCTACTGGTGCTGCTGGTACTTCCCACCTGGATTTCCTCGCGATACCTACACTGCTGCAAGCGTGTGGCTGTTCGTTATGCTCTTCGAGATGTTCTACCTCGGGTTTGGTCAGGCAATCGCGTCGTTCTCTCCGAATGAGCTACTCGCATCGTTGCTCGTTCCTCTTTTCTTCACTTTCAGTGAGTTCTTAGACCTGCAAATGTCTCCAGACTTGTACACTAACATCACGCAGTCGTGTCTTTCTGCGGTGTCGTCGTGCCATACGCCGGCTTGCCCAGCTTCTGGCAAGCTTGGATGTACTGGCTCACGCCGTTCAAATACCTGCTTGAAGGTTTCCTCGCTCTGCTGGTTCAGGGCCAAGAGATCAGGTGCGACACTAACGAGCTGGCGATCTTCCCTCCCCCACCAGGCCAAGACTGCCAGTCATATGCTGGGCAGTTCGCGCAGCAGTCCGGTGGGTACGTGGAAGCGCAGCCTGACGGAACGTGTGGATACTGCCAATTCGCTACCGGCGATGCGTTTGCGGCCAGTTTCAATGTATTTCCGCAGTACATCTGGCGAGACTTTGGTATGTGATGTTTACTGCGATTAGAGACCTCGCTAACAATGTCGCAGGCATCATGTGGATTTTCATCTTCTTCAACTTCGCAGTCGTTTTCTTGTGCACATACTTGTACCTCGGCGGCATGCAGAAGATCATTTCAGTGTTCAGGCCGTCAGCACGTAAGGAAAAGGCTGCGAAGAAGAACAAGCAGCGCGATGGTGATGCAGCGTAGAGCCGAGCTCGGTGCAGCATTGCGGCGCAGAAGCTGTTCCTTAGGTCGGGTGAAACCGTAATCCCCCGCGGCCGAGCCATGAACGACCCAATTGGGCTTGGGCCTTGTCATATCCGCTCCTTGTCTTTCCCCGCGAAATACCTTTTCCGCATTTGTGCGTTCCCGAGACGGGCAGCGCAGTCTGGAGCGCGTCGTAAATTTGAGGCGCAACAAGTAGCCTCGCGATATTTGCACGGATGTACTGCACGTGTACAGATAGATATTGGTAGTCGTAATGTATAGTAGGCGGTGTGACCATAAAATAATGCTTCGACATGCTGTGACTGCTGTGCGCCAGGGTAGTCCTGTCTGTGCGAACTGTGAGGCTCAAACCGCTGTGCATTCTGACACCTCGGGACCGTACCGCAGCTGTCACGAGCTGCATCTTCACGAGTCGTCGACGCAGACGTGTGCGGCATTTCTCGAAATAGCCCGGGCGAGCAAGCCCAGACAACAACATCTCGGCTTAATGTGCTCCTTTTCACGCAGCCCAGCCGGACAGGCAGCCGCTGCGCAGTGCGGTTCGTCGAAATGCCTCACGTAGTCCCGATCACGATTCCCAGGGCGAACATGTGCGACAGCCGTCCGCCCGAAACACTGATCTCTGAAGCGTAGCGCTCCACGGCGAGCGCAGGGATCTGCTGGCCCACGAGCTGGAATCGGAACAGCTGCTATCTTGCACCGCCTCCCAGCCCTACTGACTATCGCGAACCTGCATGGAAGGGTCCCCGGGCGTGTTTGGTACGGTAGCTTTGGGCTGCAGAGCCGCGAATTGCCAGCGCGCCCGAGGTTGGCTCAGGGCCGCGGTGGCTACACGATAGTTTCACAATCTCTTCAGCCATCACGAGGGCCACACCGTCTGCAAACCTATTAGCAATCGCGCGTTGCTATGGGTTATTTGTGGGAGCGACCGCTGAAGGGATGACGCACTGGCCCCCTCCCTAAAGCAGCGTAGCCTGTTTCCGGCAGCCTTTTTTTCTGTGACGCAAGGTTTAAGGCTTGCCTGTGGGGTAGGAACCGATCAACCGTCTGGGGCGGCCAGACGCGCCTAAGGCTTGTGACAGGCCCGAGCCAATGCGCTGCCTTTGGTTGTAATGCACCCTGAGACGGGCTTGGCTACGAAGGGAGGGGCTGCGGGGGTGAGGCCAGCTGGAGGTTGCCGTTGCACAGTGACAAAGCTACCTGCGACAGCACGCGAGCGGCTTCCTGGCCATCGTCGCTGAGACATGTTCAGGCGCGCTGGCGATGCAGCGAGGGCTGCGTGCTCCAGCAGCCGTGATCCTGGGCGTAGTTGCCGGCCACGAGTTCCGAGTCTTTTGCGCCCTCGTGCCCTCTTCCGCGTTATTTTCGTCAGCTGTGAGCCGAACACTACGAGCGCGCGCACCTACACCCAATCAGCACGCGCTGCCCCAGCTGCTCCCCGGCCCACATCCAGACTGTGTGAGAGCGACGTCGTCAGTGTGGAATATCGTGACGCTATTAAAGAAGCCTCTCACCCCGTGGTTTGTAGCTCAAGCCCAGCTCCCTTGACCCAAGACTTTGTCCGTCATCAGGTGTCACTCCAGCAGCGATCACATTTCCATTCTTGCTCAGCCTCTGCATACGCATTCACAATGGTTTCCCAAGTTAACAAGACAAATCTCCACCCTTCCGGCATTACGTGAGTGACCTCACCACCCTCCGAACTCTGGTCAATTGGCCAAGATCGAAGCAAACGCAGCTAACAAGCAACCCTCAGGCCGAAGAAGGAGCACACTGAGATTGAAGAGGAACTTCACGACAAGGCACACATCGACTACGACCGTGTAGCAATTGTATGTTGCTGCTGTTCTCGCTAGCAGCTGAAGATCCGGCTGACCCAACCAATCTAGATTGCCAACCCTTCAGTCGCAGCTCTCTACGAAGATGCTCTCGTCTACGAGACCGGCTCTGCCATCACATCATCTGGCGCTCTCTCAGCATACTCTGGCGAGAAGACCGGCCGCTCGCCCTCCGACAAGCGTATCGTAGAGGAGGACTCCTCGAAGAACGAGATCTGGTGGGGCCCTGTGAACAAGCCGATGGCACCCGATGTAAGTACATCATGTCTCTTCAGCTTCCGGTTACCCTGCCGAGCTCTCTGGACTTCGCAGCAAAAAATGGCTCGTGAATTCGGCTTCAGACGTCATGCGCTAGGCACATAGCCGATACAGGCCACACCCCTGCAAGGCTGCAGCGCTAGATCTCGGCTCCCCCGCATTTCTTCATGCAGGCAGGCGCACAACCTCTCCATTCGGGCGATTATCACGTGTCTATCGATCATGATGCTAACATCACCTCTCAGGTCTGGCGCATCAACCGTGAGCGTGCCATTGACTACCTCAACACCCGCAAGCGCATCTACGTCGTCGACGGCTTCGCAGGATGGGACGAGCGCTACAGGATACGCGTCCGCGTTGTCTGCGCCCGCGCCTACCACGCTCTCTTCATGCGCAACATGTTGATCCGTCCCTCGAGAGAGGAGCTTGAGCACTTCCACCCTGACTACGTCATTTATAATGGTGGTGCTTTCCCCGCCAACAGGTACACCAGCGGTATGACCTCTGCCACATCAGTTGCCATCAACTTCGCCGACAAAGAGATGGTCATCCTTGGTACTGAGTACGCAGGAGAGATGAAGAAGGTTTGTTATGCATACAATTCGACCGGAGTCAACGCTAACACTGAGTCAGGGAATTTTCACAGTTCTCTTCTACGAAATGCCCGTCAAGCACAACGTCCTCACCCTCCACTCTTCCGCCAACGAGGGCAAGAACGGCGATGTCACCGTCTTCTTCGGTCTGTCTGGTACCGGCAAGACCACTCTCTCTGCCGACCCCAAGCGTGCGCTCATCGGTGACGATGAGCACTGCTGGTCCGACACAGGTGTATTCAACATTGAGGGCGGCTGCTACGCCAAGACCATTGGTCTCTCTGCTGAGAAGGAGCCCGATATTTTCAACGCCATCAAGTTCGGATCTATCCTCGAGAACGTCGTTTTTGACCCCGTCACCCGTGTCGTCGACTATGATGACGACACTCTGACCGAGAACACCCGCTGCGCCTACCCCATTGAGTACATCGAGAACACCAAGATCCCCTGCAAGTCGGACAGCCACCCCAAGAACATCATCCTGCTCACCTGCGATGCCCGTGGTGTGCTCCCACCCATCTCCAAGCTCAACCCCGAGCAGACCATGTACCACTTCATCTCCGGCTACACCTCCAAGATGGCCGGCACAGAACAGGGTATCACTGAGCCCCAGGCTACCTTCTCCTCTTGCTTCGCCCAGCCCTTCCTTGCTCTCCACCCCATGCGCTACGCCAAGATGCTCGCGGAGAAGATCCAGGAGCATGGTGCCAACGCCTGGCTGCTCAACACCGGCTGGGTCGGTGCCGGTGCCACCACTGGCGGTAAGTTTTCAACACCACACTCTTTTCTTTCTTCCCACTGACAACCTCCACAGGCAAGCGTTGCCCGCTCAAGTACACTCGCGCCATCCTCGACGCCATCCACTCTGGCGAGCTCGCCAACGTCGAGTTCGAGACCTACGAGACCTTCAACCTTTCCGTCCCCAAGACGTGCCCCAACGTCCCCGACGAGCTGCTCAACCCGGCCAAGAGCTGGAACGGTACCGCAGACTTCAAGGGCGAGGTCGAGAAGCTCGGTGGGCTGTTCGTCGAGAACTTCAAGAAGTACGAGGACCAGGCTACGTAAGTTTCCCGCTCCTACCATAATCCACGAATCGTTCGCTGACACAATCTGCAGAACTGAGGTCATCAAGGCTGGACCCGCCATCTCATAAACGGTTCTCTCTTCCTAGATTCTTTTCACTCGACTTCATGGCCCAGGCCATGATGACGCGGTCGGCACCTGCTCGACGTCAGCGAAACACCTCCATCACTTCCCTCGAGACGATTCCGAGTCGATGAAGCATATTTATCTTTTACATGGTTGCGGGTTCACATATGGAGCACCCCCTTTTTCCCCACATCTTTTTTAGTTGTAATCACGGATACCTCGGAGTTCGATTCAGACATTGCGGATTTGGATGCTGCATTTGAGCACAGTTGCTAGGAGGGGATGGAAAGTAGTTGGGGTGATGAAGGGACAAAAAATGATATTCCATTACCTGTTTCTACATTCCTGCGTTCCGGTTTACGAGTGAACTTCGTTGTTGCTGCCATATGATGTGATGTGATAACGCGATTCTATGCTTCCAATAACTGAAATTGAGTGTTCCATGACACCATGCACTAATAACCCCAAATTGAAGTCCTATCTTACTTGCTTCTCTACTGTCCAGATCAAATCACTTACCACATAGCGCAACCACACAGCACGACAAGCCTTCCATACCACTGCTGCGCCACGACTCATGTTATCGTGCCCATCTTACAAAGGGGATGTCGCCTTGGTGTGCACCTCAATTCCTACCAGCTTACTCTCATAGACTCTACGACGCATGGGTGCATCAGCGCCATGCGAAACCATTGCGTCTTGTGATGTTGCACAGTTTCCAGTAGGTCATGGTTTCGAACAACGTTGTAAGGCAGCTATCTGCAAGACGAACGATTGCGTATCGTTATGAGAAGGGTAGCTGTGCTGAGATGATTGGGTATGCCTTTAGAGATCAATAATTCAGCCGAGCGTGGTAGGGTCCTACAAAAACAAAGGTACCGCAACACTTGATTATGGTTCAGTAAGTGAAAAATGCTAGTGAACCAATGTTTATTTACAGCTGTACGGTATAAGTTATTCACCCACACACATCGACCTGCAGTCACAGAACTCCTCATCACCTTTCACACAGCCTTTACCAAGCCACATTTTACACAATCAAGCAAGCACCACAAACAAGTTCTGCGCTTCCCGTGTATTTCAAACAGTCAAGCAAACACTACAAGCCATCACGGAAGATCTTCAAATCACAGAGCAATCCCCGTAACTCGCAACCGAGTGCTCACCACAAGACATCTTCACACATTCACCGCAATCCGCACCGCCTGGTATTCAGGACAAACAGATTCGTAACAGAACACCTCTCCACCACATATCTCCAGCAACCCCCACAACTCGCTATCGAGCACTCCCCGCGAACCATCCTCAAACCCCCACAAATTCCCCCATACTCTGCATCAATAATGCACACCTCCACCTCCCCAATCCTCACCACCTCCCTCGAGCGCGCCGAAGCCTACACCCACCAGCTCACCATCCTGCGCCTCGAGCTCGCTGAATTAGCCGCCGACCACGCGTTCCTGTCCGCCAGCCTCGGCAGACTCACAGACGCGCATGACATCCGGCTGCGGAAGAAGTTTGTGCTGGCGGCGTGGAAATCGATGGGGGGGAGGGAGAGGGAGATTGAGGGGTTGGAGGAGGAGATGAGGTGGATGGAGGAGATGAGGTGGATGGAGGAGAGTACTGTGCTTGCGATGGAGCAGATGGAGGGGACGAGGGTGTTGGTGCGGGTGTGTGGAGATGTGTAAAGGGGTGGTGGAGATGTGAGAAGCGGTTGAGGTGATAAGATTAAGCGGGGTGTGTAGGGGCGGATGCCTCCGGGTTGCTTTGTCTTGAATTTGATTTCTGTGTGCGTGGGCTTGAAGAGTGACTGGCCTGTTAGAGGTGTTTTTAGGCGGAATCGCTGGCTGCGTTGCTTTGACATAGTCTTCCTGAATTCTGAATATTTATCACCGAGATTTCTGAATTGTAGCCAGCACACGTTGTTGTAGCTGGTTGTTACATGAATCCTCAGTGCGATACCTGGATGCGCTCAGGATCCTAAATTATTCGTATTTGAACTTACAACCATGGATTGGCAACTGTGAACCAACTCCTCTATAGAATTCTGCAACGACAAGTATATGTAGGACTAGCTCCAAAGTCAAAACAGATACCCTCGGCTCTTGGATACTTTCCCGATTCTAAGGCATTCAAACTGAAAACGCCTTCCTGGTGGAATCCAACCGCCAACCTTTACTACTTCATTCGCGCCCAGGAAAGCCGAGAATTCCGCACATACCACCCACGCCAGAACCCGCGTCGACATTCAAGGCAACTCGCGGCTTCTTCACAGCACAGGCCCTCCAATCGACGGGCTGATACCTCTAGCAATGACCTGTGGTGGGATCAACTGCACGAGGAAGTTCTCGCCTCAACCGAGAGAGAATGCGCCATCCAGCGATTACAGCAAATGCAGGAAGAAGTATCGCACACGATGACTAGGCTTTGGGATTCATGTCAGGGTTTGCAGACACAGCTCGCTGCACTGGTGGCGGAGGGGTCTCTGATGGAAGCCACGTATGAGGAGCTCATAGAGCAAGGCGCAGAGCTACACGATCCTGTCAATATCTTGGCTGTTTACTATATACTACTGGAAACAGGGATGAGGTGGGCGTATGCGAATAGGTGCGCGCAGGAGGTGCTGCGGAAGCTGTACGAATATTGGAGTCTGTACTGTCAGACCGTGGCTCTGTACTCTAACACCACGGTGCTGCTATTGGAAGCTTCGGTTGAAGAAGAGGGGGACTCTTAATGCTGGATGATTTTGCCGGGTTTTGAAGGAAGGCGGTTGCCCTGGAACGACCTCGATTTCTTTCATCACAAACGTTCAACCTGATTTTCGACGTTCATCGTGCAACTACTGCTCAACATCTAAGCGCCACTTATGACGCAAGATATCAGCAATGTATCCGAAGTTCAGATTTTTTCCCGATACCGCGTGACAGGCCTTGCGAGGCAAAGGGATTGAGAGTGCACGGAAGGGCCAGCACAGCGCAAGGTCTGCCAAGAAACTCACTGGCAAACAGATATCGCATTGATTAGACATTCACTACCATCACAAGCCCCAGAGTCTGCAATACAGCGGTCGAGGTACAGCGAGTGCATGAGCAGACTGAGAGTATACATGGTTTGATTCATCAATGCGACTACGAATCTGGGCTGCCATCGTGACAGAAAAGGTAAGAACAGCGCTGATTCGAGCGCGCTTGAGGCGTTCAGAACTGCTTTGAGGGGGATCGCGCCAGGGCAAGGGTGGGAAATCCTGAATAGAATGGAGATATACGTCGGTAACTCTTGCCTGTGCCGGACACGTTGTTCGAACAGAAAGAACAAGTATTCACAAACGCACTACGCTGACGTTATTGGAAAATAGTAAAGCACATCAATGGAGCCCATTTGCAAATTGCGCTTCCAATACCGAGAGTCATTGCTTTTCCCCCACATGATCGTGTGCTTGTCCGCTGGACCGTGCACGGGTGGTGTATAAGAGGTGAAGGTGGATGTAGCTATCGATACCCTTAGTTCCCGTTCTTTAAACGCTTTATATACCTAGCTAAAACTTTCTCGCACCATAAAACAACGCATTCTTTCGCCATGTCTTCGACTCCATCTGCACCTACAATCACCAACGGTACAATCAGGCCTTCCAGTCAGGCCTACGGCGCCTTGGTGGCGGCCTTTGCCAGTCGCGCAAGCGAAATTGCAAAACAGACCGAAGCCAAATTCCATGAAGTCGTAACGACTAACAAAGCTACTGAAGATCTCTTCAAGGAGATGGACAGCATTATGGACATGTTGGAGTCGATCACGAACGCAGGCCTCCACAACACTGCGGTGGCTGCATACAACGAGTGCTTCCACAAGCTTACGCCATTGAAGGTTTAGATACTTTGAGTTCTCATCGCAAGGTCGCTGACTAGGCTGAACTCCAAGGACTTGAGTCGCAGGCTAAAGAGTGCCTTGAAAACGAACCCGAATTGTACTTTGAAATGCCTTCTGGTGAATCAGAATCGCACTCCTGATTGAATTGAAATGAACGGTGCCCGATGCATATTGCAGCACGAGTATCCACGACATTCGGAGAATCGAACGCGCACCCTGATCTGTTCTTGCTCACGGTCGGAGATCATGGATTTTGCCATCAGACGCTTCGCTATACACTCTATGCATAACTCTTGCTGAGTTTCAATAAAGCTTGCGTCTTCTGAGACCTTGTTGTCTTCTTTTGCTCTTCCGAAAAATACGTGACACCTCGTGACGAAAGTGAAAGGCTGAGCAAATCGCTTTCTTGCGCACCTGGAAGTACGGCAATCCCGATCTCGCTTGCTCGTGTCTGTGAGTCTACTGGTGCAACACTGTCAGTCAAATCCTCTGCAATGTGATTCCTCACCGTCACATCGGTCGGCCAAGGTCGCTAAACATCACGAAAGTGAAGCAAACTTGATTGACAGACAATTGCAGGTGATCTAAGCACATGCCATCTGTATAGGCTTGCTGGCCCCTTTCTACGGACACATGTCTAGCAGACCATATATCTAGTACCGAGTCCATGCACTCTGCTGGAATTCCTCCACATTCAGTGTACATGTCACCCTCCACGCAAACCCAATTTCGACCTTTCTCAACTCTTCCACGATTTCGAACTCGCCTAAAGTAAGCCACCGCTTCACAGTGTCTTCTTATGACCCACTGACTCTATTCACAGTTCCCCCAACGCCTTCACGACCTTACTCTCGAAATCGAGTTAACGCCCTCCGAACTCTGGACCGCAAAACATACAAGACATACGTTCGAGCTCGAGGCAAACTGCTGTCCAGCAAGCATCAAGATATGCAAGACAATAGGACCAAGAAGGGGTACAACCTGTGGGTCAAGTGCGCGGACGAGTTGCAGACACTGATGGTAAGTGAGCGTTGCAACCCTGCAGGAATGGGAGAACCTACAGAGTCATAGCTAACAATCAGTAGACAAGGCTAGAGCGAGAAGAGAGCGAGCTAGTCGAGCTGAGGAAGAAGAGAGTTGAGCGTGTAGCAAGAGACAGGGTAGAGCTGGCGGACGCATGGCGTTTTTGGCTCGGAATGTCTGATGTCAGGATTATCTTGAGTTCCTTGCTCGTGGAATCAGCAAGATCTCTAGAGTATCACAACGGCGATAAACATCAGCATTTCATGTTCGATGCACCACATTGATACGTGATCAAGTATGACATCTTGCAGGGTTTTGGAGCGTAGGTGAAAGTCAGCTGCTGTGGAGACGTAGGCATAAGCCCGCACAGACACAGTTATAAATACAGGCCAAAAAACGCCTCACCAACTCTCCTCCAACAGCAGCAGCCTGCAAACCGAAGGTCTGCAGCTATACAGCAAGCATGAACACGCATCGCGCCATATAGGCGCTCAGCAAACACCTCTATGAAGGTAAAACCACTCGTATACTCTTACAGTTAGAAGCTAAGACAGACAGTTTTGGGTGGAGGTCCTTCGATGGAAAGTCACTTCCGCAGACTCGACCATGAACTTGAGAAGGACATTCCCTACATCATTCAGAGCCTCGTGGAGAACAGTAAGCATCGTGCTAAGTTCACTTACGCCAGCATTGTTGCAGAACTTGTAAATCCCACCGATATCAACCGTGACGGTTTCGACGATATGAAAACGGCCATCATCAATGACGAGCTGGGCCAGGTATGGAAGCCGTCCATGGCTGGACTGACACATTTGCTGACATGTATAGCTTGAGCTCGTTACCTTGATCTTGAGCCTCATCCAGAAGCTCATTAAACGCTCTCACCTCGTCTGTGATCTTGTGAAAGAGGCTGCAGGTACCAAAGCCGAAGCAGCAGCAAAGACCACAGACGAGAATGAAGACAAGGAGGACTATATCTTTGCCCCGGATTGGCACGATGGTGAGAGCTTTCTCATTGCTGGCCTAGAGAGCGACAACAGGCGCAAGCTTGCCAAGATGCTCCCGAACGGCGGATATGACAAGAACTTCGAGGACGAGAGTGATGAGGATTCGACGGACAAGAGCAATGAGAGTCCCAAGATCAAAAGCGATGTTGATGCAGCGGATAAGAGCGCAGAGGGTTCCGAGGACGAGACCGACGAGTGAGCTGTCTGTGATCCTTGAGGAACCAAAGCCTGGCTTTGAGCTTCTGATGTACTTACCCATACCTTCCATTTGCGAAACGTTAGACCCAGGAGTACCATGAGCATACCTTAGATTCTCCGCATATCCACAGATGGTGCCAATGCCACATGCAAGAACGATGCCTATAACCAGATCAAATATCGTGGTGAGTTTCGAGTGATCGTCTCTTGCTCAGCTCCTTGTCATCTAGAAGCCGCCGCACTATTCAGAGATAGGGTAAGAATGATAAACCTACTACCAAACTCTAGCCCAATTGGCTCTCTTCAGAGATAGTCTGCTTTGCAATTCTGAGTTGTTCATGCGAAGATGAAGGTGAAGGTGAAGTGAACTGCTGTGACGTGGCTGGAAGCTTCTAGTGTTTGAGCTACCTGTCCCGGCACCAGGTACCGCTGATTTGCACTTCAAACACAGGCGTGCCTCTTTCTTTCCACCAAATCCACCACAAGTCCGCATAACGACGATCGACGATTCGTCCATCATTGTAACTGCGTAAGCAGTGTCAAGTGGGTGCTGCGGGTCAACGCTTGTATTGCTATCTGTTGTCGTGTTGTGATGTTCTTCTACAGGAGCCCTCAGCTCAGAGGTAAGTGCACTTGCCCACACCGGGCAGTGCCTGCTACAACAGAATATCATGTGATC
The DNA here is from genome assembly GCA_022560025.1 of Stagonosporopsis chrysanthemi. Classification (NCBI taxonomy): domain Eukaryota; kingdom Fungi; phylum Ascomycota; class Dothideomycetes; order Pleosporales; family Didymellaceae; genus Stagonosporopsis; species Stagonosporopsis chrysanthemi. Next base: position 89,873 of record JAFISE010000097.1, read on the forward strand.
TATGCCACGTGGTTACAATCATCATGCACCATCCAGAGAAGACTCTGGAGTGGCGTAAGAAACCCCTCATCCGCATCTCATAATCAAAATTGACACTCGATAGTTAGCAGGCTTATCTACGAGGTCACAGTCTACGACACTAAACTAGTTATCCTCGATGACAAGATCGAGAAGCAGAGAGCGTTCGTCACCGATCTGTCAAGGAGGAACAAAGAAGTCAGCGATCGCACGCGTCCCAGAATACGCATCAAGGTTACTGGCGAATCTCCCGACGATATTGAGATCAAAGAAAAGTCCAAGGTCTGTACTGGAAGATATTCTGACAAAACACCTCGCTAAACTATACAGATGCTAGCAGAAACTATGAGACTACGCCTACATCTCGTCGAGTGCACTCGCCTTCAACGCATTATCAAGCGCAGGAACGCCAAGATCCGCAAGCTGAAGAGTAGGATCGATCTTTCCAAGGAGGACGAAGACGAGCTGTATGATGATGCACAGATGCGACAGTGGTACAGAAAGATGGCGGCCTATAGGCGCAAGAAGAGCGAGCTGGAGGAGCATGCTAAGAAGGAGTAGACGCTGTCACCTTCTTCTTGAAGCCAGGCGTTAAGGCCGAGCTCGACGAGGTGACGCTTGCGATGTACGAGCATGCAACTCCCAGAGAACATGCTCATCTTCTCTAAGCTGTTACCAAGAGTATCAAGCAGTGCAGAAGTACTTCTGGCCTTTACGCCAATGACGGTCTCCCCCACCAAACGTTGGTGACAGACATCTGGCCGTGGCAACTGCTAACAGATTACCCGACTAAAGCACATACAAGGCCTGTAGCCTACAACATCAGTCACATACTGACATCGAAATCAATCTCAAGATTATAAACAACGTAACCACGACCAGAACGATGAAGATCACGATGGACTGTAAACACTCACAACAGCGTTGAAATACCTCACACCCCCGATCCCATCCAACAAGCCGTCGAATTAAGCCTTATCCCCAGCCTCCTCACGCCCACTGAGTGACGTCCCAAAGCCACAGCCTGTTGCGGACATAAGTGCAGAACACGAAGCCCCTCCAATCAAAGCCCGCATTGTCGTCCTTCAGAGCACATCACCGGATACCCTGCCCCACATTCGTGGAACGCAATGCAAGTCTGTAACGCCATCCTCAATTCTGGCAGGCTGTGCAACAGTCCCAAAGCTGACAACAAAGCAATGCACCGCCATGACCTACTCTGGCGTCATGAGTCCCCACCTCGACCTACTGGGTTAATGGCAAGGAATTTGAGGTGAGGAGATGTGTTTGGGCGAGAGCGAGAGAAAGGGTGTGCTAGACGTGGCATGTCAAGGGCACAGAGAGTGATTTCTGGGGGTCGTCAACTCGTCTGGAGTATTGGATGAAGCGAAGTTTGGATCATGGGGGTGGTGGGATGACTTTTCGCAGAATTTCATATGGATATGCCCCGACAACGCCGTGCGGAATTCGTAGCTGGCTGCAATACACACCGCTAAACTCATGCTGTTCGTACAATGCTGTTCGTCGCCTGTGTTTTCAACTTCGACTTCAGATCCTCTACGCTTATCTCTTCACTTCAATTGTGTCCTCGTCTCAACTGTCTCTTCTCCAACACGACGTCTAGATAAGGTGCTTGCTCCTGAAGTACGCCCTCAGGTAGACGACCTGCCACGCGCCCAGCCCAACCAGCATACCCATGGTGCCGAACGCAAACCACTTGACGCGTTCGTTGGTGCTCTCATTGGTGTCCCTGAGCTTCTGCTCGCGGGCGCGCAGGTAGTCCATCTCGGTGACGATCTCGCCAACAACCTCCTCAATCCGCCTCAGCTCGGCCTCAACAGGCTTCAGTTTCTCGCCGGCCTGGATGGCGCTCCAGTCCTTGGCGTCGGCGCCAATGTCAATGTCCAGCTCGACATGGCGCGGGTGCTTGGTTGTATGCGAGCCCGTGTAGATGTTCTCGAAGCACACGTCAAAGGCCGAGTCGGCGTGCGAGGTGAAGGCGTAGCGGTTCTCGCCCACGACATCCTTGGGGCGGTGGTAGTCGTTGCCCATGGCGTCACGGATCTGTTGACGTTAGCAGCTGTGAGGGTGCTTGCGCCCCTGGCATTGCAGGGCCAACGCTCGAGAGTGCACATACATGCATATCGACCTTCTGACCATCTCCTCTATAGCCGTCCAGGATTGCTGTGACGACGACCAGCTGCTCCTTTGCGACAAAGTTGCGGATGCATCGCTCGTACTTGGCGGCGTCGTGCGACGAAACAGGGTGCAGGTCGAATTTGAGGGCGGCAGCGAGCGGCGTAATGACGGCGATCAGCAAGGTGAAGAGGCGCAGTATCCGATCCATGGCGGCGGTGTGCACTCCGGAGAGTCGGTCGACAGCGGCGGTGTTGATACACATCTTCAAGATGCCAGGTGTTTTGAGCTAAGTCCCGATTGGGTAAGGTGTTTTTGACCCTGGTCGCCACTGCCCTCAGTCTTGACCCCTCCACGTTGCACTTCGAGTAACGCTTTGATAGTAGCAGCATACAGAGTCACATTTGCATTTGGAGCTGATTTCATTGTAGTCGTAATGCTCATGGTCTAGGATATTTCCACAGTCGAAATGCTAACAATGCTCGTTCTTACTCCAGGACGAATACCAAAGCGGCAGTCTTACCACAATGTGGTGCCACCCAAAGCGAGTATCCAAGCTACAAGCAAGCCGAAGCGCTCAAAGGGTCTATTGGTAAACTTTATTTTTAGGAGAAAGAATGTTTTCTTCGCGGCCAAGAGTCTGGAATACGACCACTGCTGGCAACTACTCTTCCAATACTGAATTGAATCTTGCAAGTCCATACACCTGCTCACAATACCACGTGTACTCCCCTTATTTACACTGGATTGTTCCTGCCAAATACCATGGCTGATCATAAGCTATCTCAAGAGACTTGTCGGACTTTTCGGACACTGCCCACTGCTTCTTCTACGAAAATAGCCAGAGTCGGGGATATACGCCCCCAACTTTCCCCCTCGTACACTCAGCAAGCCCGCGCGCCCAGAACAACTCTGTGATACTCTACGACCGAACCGCTGACCATTCAACTAAGAAACGCTGAAGCGCCGTGAATACGGGCACAGCAAAACGCACCAGCACTGTATACGAGCCTGCGATCTATATGGGAGTTTACTAGCCATCATCCTCTCTTGGCGCTTATGGCAGCTGCCCTCGTGGCTCTTGTATTGTTCATGTGGAACAACAGTGGACAAATTACGCAGTACCTCTTCAAGAAGACGTTACTCGTAATGCTTGGATTAGAATCCCATGGCTGGCAACCATATGTCTTCCTCACATCTTCGCCCCAGTCCTCTCCCCATCTTCTCCCACATATCCTCGGCCCGTACCTAATATCCTCTGAGACTTTTTACGTGCCCTACTCCCTCTTATACACTGTGCTGCGCGGGGTCGATGCATTCCCCTGCCACCCTCTCCTCAGCTCGCCTGCCACAGACTTCCACAGATCGGGACACCTACGATCTGCACCCTGCGATCTGGCCCAGGGAATATGGCCAATCAACTGCCCTGCCGTCACATCGGTATGCGAAAAGAGAGCAGGGAAAAGAACAGAGCGGGTGTGTGTGTGTGTGGTGAGGCTTACGAAGGAATGTACAGCCCGGACCCTGGACCCTGGTGCCCTAGGAAAAGCCTTGGATGATTTGACTGGACAAGGACGATGCGAAGTGTATGTCATGCATGCCATGGAAAAGGAGCAAGGCAAAACAAGGGGGTTCGGGGGGTGCGCGGTCGACTCCAGACGGTTCTCTCAGTGGAGTCGCCAGAGCTATTTACATTACATGCAAGAGCAGCGCAGGACAATATTTAAGTTTGAAAGTTGTAGTATTCTCATTCTAATATCTTAAAAAAGGTACAGTTGCAAAAGTCCGGTCCATACAAGTCAAGTACGTTAATCAGATCCATCGCCCGCTATAACAGGGGACATTGGGCGGAGAGTAATACAAGCAGGTCTCGTGATCCATCCAACACGGGCGTGCAAGCAATGGTTTTAGTGTATCAAGGTGGTATGAGCAGAAAGGGTCCACGACCGCGCAGCAGTCTGCGGGGAGCCGCAAGGACAGCCGAAACCGAAACGCCAGAACGCAGCATCAGAAACGGAGGGGAATCGAACAGGAGCTTAGTGAAGCAGGGGCGGCCGTGGCATGGTGTGTGGCGCGGGGTGGTCGTAAGTTGGTCGTTGGTGGGCTGCAACCCTCGAGACGAGTTGGCATGGGGGGAGAGCCAGGAGCCGTTTAATGGCGTCGTACGCAGAAGAAAAGACCAGTGCGTCCAAGGAACCAAAGACATCCAATGAAGCGGACCAGAGCAAGACCGGCGGTCGCCCAGAGGAGGGCCTGGAAGAAATGGGCAGTTCTAGAGGTGGCGGACGACTAGACGAAGTTAGCAGTGCAAAATACAGGGCAGCATATGCGGATTCATAGACTTACCGAGAAACCGAAGCGGTCGAAACTGTCCTGAGTAACAATAACGGCGAGAAGAACGTTGGATCCAATCCAGAGGGTACACAGGTGAGTACGGAAAGCCTTGTATGAATCCTCCAGAGTCTTCTCATTACCCTCAACAGGAGGGACGTAAGGAGCCAAAGCACGCTTGACGGTCGCCTCGAACTGCGAATCAATATCGGCTTGCGGCAAATCCGGTTCCTCTATGACTGTAGTTTTGCCGTCGGCGGCCTTTTCGGTCTTCGCAGACGGAAGAGCCTCGGCCTTGTCGGAACCCTTGGTACCCCAAGAAACGTCGTGCCAGTTGGAGAAGGCGTAGACGTTGAGAACGTTGACGTACGACGACATGATCAGGAGGTACTGCGGGAAAGATGTGAACATGTGCCATGGGTCCATGTACAAGAACGAGGCAACGAAGTAGAGACCATAGGTAGCCGCAAGCGCGATGATGATAATGCCGACACCGCTTGACGAGAAGAAGGAGCTGGCGAAGGCGGACGGGGACGACGTGTCGAGCTTCTCCCCGGCCGGATTCGTGAACGCCTGGACAACCAGATACATCGACAAGATGACAATGTAGAGCTGGATCAAGCCGAAGACGGTGAACGAGATGATGTAAGACACGACGGAACCCTTGGGACGGTTACCGAAGGCCAGAATGAATTGGAGACCAAGGAATGCCAGATAAAGGTAGGTGACGATGACGTTGAAAATGGGCGTGACAGTGTTTCCGAACGGCCAGGCGTCTCGATCCTCCTTCTTTTCGCCGACAAGAGACATAATGACAGAGGTGGTCAGGTAGAAGGAAGCCATAGAGAACCAGGAGAGGATAGTGTTGGCGGTGGTGTAGAGCATCTGGATGTGAAGGAAAAACATGCGGACCAGGTTGTGGCCTGACTTGTACATGCGGCCGAAGTGGAGAAGCGAGTAGATACCGGCAGCGAAAGAACCGTTCAGCCAACGACGACGCTGACCGATGAATTCGGCAACACCTTCTGGCACATCAGTCTCACCCTTGGAGGCCTTGACATAGGTAAGATGCCACTTGGAACCAGCCTTGGCGACCAGCTCAAAACAGAGAATACGATCTTCGGCCAAAAACATGTTCTTCTTGAAGATGTTCATGCCCTCGATACCCTTCTTTCCGAGGATCTTGGCCAACGTGTGGTCACCGTGGAAGTACTGCTCAAGAGGTCGTCCCATAATGGCACGGTAGCGGTAAGCGGAGAAAGCACCAGGCAAGACAGACACGTATCCAAACGAGGACTCCAGCGGCTTGTCCAGAATGTTACTGATCTTGTACTCGAAATTCTGGGACGCGACGAGCGGGTTCAGCAAGTTCTTCCAGCCCTTTTTTGTTGTTAGCGTGCAGTTCTTTTCTCTCTTTAGGCGTGCATTACCTTGCCCAACATAGCGTGAATTTCACCACAAGCACCACCGAGATCCTTGTCGTTGTAGAAAGCCTCCCAGAGAGCGAGCAGCGACTTGGGGCCGGGCTTGGTACCAGCATCGAGCAGAATGCAGACTTCAGGGTTCAGGATGCGGCCAATGGCAGTAAACAGCCATCTGTGGGAGTTGATCTTCTTGGTGTTCTTCTGCTTCAAGCAGAACATCATCTGAACAGGGGGAAGCGTGCTGGCACTGTCGTCGTGGGGACGGATGAGCTGCTGGTTGGGTGTGACAGACAGCTGGGTAGTGTACTCGAACTGAGACTTGTTAGAGGTTATGGATTCACAGCATTTGTGCGCAGCTTACAATGTGAGCAATGGTCTCATTGCCGTCAATGTCCTTCTTCATGACACCATCCTGGTAGATACCAATGGTGGCGAGCAGATCGAGCGTGCCCTTGTCACAGGGGTCAATACCGTCGAAAACCAAGCAGACGACAATCTTCTGCCAGGCAGGGCCTCCCTTGTTCCAGAACTCGGACTTCTTCAGGTTGACGATGTCGCGGATATTCTGCATGACACCGTGCATAGTACGGGCGGTGAGGACCTTGTCTTCGTTGTAATATGTCACGGCAATCAGGAGCTCAGTGTGGCGGTTGTACATGGCCGGACGCAGATTGTAGCCATTCTTCAGGGTGAAGTCGTTGGGGTCACATGTCGCAGCCGTGTCTTGCAGTGGTCAGCGCTGCACCTGCCAGGTATGCAAATTCATCACTTACAGCGCATATGTGTGAATTCCTCGCTGCCGCTCTCGAGGTCATTGCGGTACTTTGCCTGGATGGCGTTCTGGATGGCAGAGGGCACGGGGTAGTCTGCAGACAGGACAGAGCCCTGGACGAGCTTGACCTTACGGGTCATACCGCGCTTCAGACCGCCGGCGGCAGCAACAGCGCCGCCGGGCTGCTGGCGCTGTCGCCAGGCCTCGGTCGAACTGGTCTCGCTCCTCTCGTACGGCGAGGGCGCCCTGTGGGGGGCGCCAAACTCGCCGGCAGGATCATAGCCGCCTGTCGCCGAGTAGACGTCCGAGCCGTTGTGTGCGTCGCCCGCATACTGCGTCGGGCGGTCGGACGCGTATGTCTCGGTCAGACTGTAGGTCGAGTGTGGGCGGTTCTCTGGGTTGCCGTAGAAGGGGTCGTGGTTGGTGCCTGCCGCGTTCTCGTGCAGGAGAGAGCGACCGACTTCTTCCTCATCGCGACGGCCTGGCGTGTACTGGCTGGTCGTTAGCATCCACTGTCCGCGGTACCCCACGAACGCCCCTGTGCTGGGCACGGTAGGCCACGCACCTCGTCGTTGTGGGCGTCCCCGTAGTTTTGCTGGTTGTACGCCATGACGTGCAGCGGTCAAGGAGCTGGCACAGCAGATGGCAAGGATCCAGTGGACTGTGGACGGCGAAGGGGTGCAGATGAGTGCAAATGGAAAACGAAGGAAACAGCGCACAGCTGGGGTGATAAAGGGCAGGAATGTCTGGCACAGCTCTCAATTCTCCTCAGCTCGACATGAGCGACAGCGCCTCGCCCCAACGCGGCCTAGCGTCGACGCTAACGCGGCCGGGGGGTGGTGAAACAGCGAGGAATGGCTTATATCTGGTTTTACAATGCGGGTGTGGCCAGTCCTTCATCAGAATGCAATGCCGCCGAGCCCTGCACCTGCCTGCTTAAAGCAGTTGTGATTGTCCTGCTGCTGCTGCGAAGAGAGAGGCCATCGCCTGCTGGCTCTCGCAGTGTCGCCGCACCGAGCAGCGCACACGCACCCTCGCGACCATCATCGCAGGTCGACGCGCTATCTAAATTTAGAGTACGAAGTAGAGACGCCTGCACACCCCAACCGTCAACGCCTTCCCACCGCCGCTGACAGGCCCTGTTCAGCCTCACTGCCACCACGATAAATAGCCGCAACAACTTCCTCGCTATGCCCGACGGCGTTGGGGGCGCTGCGCCTATGCCCGAAGGATGTGCCTGCATCTGCTGCTGCGACAGGCTCACCGCCGCGGCGTGCTTGGATGCTGTTTGTTTGCACGCACCGGCGAGCGCCTTTGATGGATTGGCCGTTGCGCGTCCCCATCGCCCCTTTAAGCTAGACGTCGCCCTGTCAACGTCAGCAAACACGCCGAAGACAAGGAGACAAGCAGCATATCCCCGTGCACACTGCACACATCCCCCCAACAGTGTAGAAAGCTGTTCTTTTCCCTGGAGCCTGTTCCTCACAGTGCGCACAATCGTAGCCAGCCAGTCTTACTACACATCCGCATCGCACGGTCAGCATAGCCCTAACTGTCATCGAGCCCCGCCGCGTTGCTGCGTTGGCATCCAATCTCACTTGCTCATCCATGCTTTCGTGAGGCCGTTGCAGGGGCCGCCCAGAAATTAAGCTCTGCTCTCCTTTTCGACCGAGTGGGGCTGTGGTCCCTGGATCTCACCGTTGGTCCACCCGCGTAGCCGCAACCCTTTGTCTGGTACGATGGACTCTTTGGGATTCGCCCTACGAGCGTTCTGGAAAAAGTCAAATCACACCTCACGCACAGTGTGACTTTGGCGTGTGATGCAATTGGGCACATGGCCATGCTATCACTGATTCACATTTCATCTTGCCTGTTGCGGTATTGAACAAGCGAGACATCACCCCAGTATTCAAATTGCACAGAGGCTTTCAAGGCGAGCACAGGTGACCTCTACAGACCAGAACGAACGTAGAAGGCTTTGCTGCCTTCACTACACTAGAAGGCCTTGTTGTGTTGTTCTCGTCGCTTGCGTTGGAGAAGGCGACTATGAGCCAAACACTGCAAAGCTTACAGTCAGCTCATCACTCTCCAGACCCATCGTAGACCGAGTTGCCGAGCTTATTGCGAGCATCTGAATCAAGTAAACCAGGCTTCCCATTCACCCAGAAGGTGCTGCTAGTGCTGTCTCGTGCATTGCACTGCAAACTGCTGTAATGGCGGGGACACCGGCTTGTACCTGCCTACTGCGTCATCAGCCTCAACAAACACCCACTAACCTTGTACGCTACATGTAAAGCTACAAGCATCGCACAATATGATTCTTGTCGTTCAATCAACTCTTGAGTGACATCCCCTGTATGCCGTTACAGCTTCGAGTGTCTCAAAGACTGTGTTTCGCTGACCACGTTTTAGACGCACCCGTCAGTCTCACCCTTCTGCTCGGCGTGTTAGCCATAGCACCAATTCAAGCGTCCGCATCTGCCGTCATCCAAGCCAAAATCATTGCCATGGCCTCAGCCGCAAATCTGACAGCCTTACCAAAGTCGAAGGCGCATACAAAAACCGGGGCAGCTGACAATGCTAAGCCCGTTGAGCAAGCTGCGACTGCTTATCACACCACGACCCCAATACGAGATAATCCGGATTTTCAACATCCTGATCAGCTGGAATTGTCCGGCCCAAAGTACAATGACAATATCGAAGAGCTTGTTATTGTCTGCTGCCATGCCATCTTCCACCCTGATGTCGAAGCGCCTGATTTCCCTACGCACAGCCCCCATGATGAAGGCAACTGGCACCTCGCTCCATTCCAAAAATCGGATGCAGCAAATGGCAAGCCTGGCGAACATGAAACGTTCCTGGCGCACATCCAGGCCAGTCTCGACATTTTGACCACTGGCACCAATGCTACCTGGAAAGAGGACGTACCGTGGAATCAAGACAGCACGATCTTGATCTTCAGCGGCGGCGCTACAAAGCAAGATCTTACACCATTGAGTGAAGCCCGTTCGTACTACCACGCAGCGTTGGCAGGGGAGCTCACCCAAGGGCACATCGGCGGCGGCCGGGCGCATCAGCTGTACACCAAAGGCCGGATACTGCTTGAAGAGCGAGCCACCGACTCCCTCCAGAACCTGCTGTTTAGCATTTTATTATTCCGGCAGACAATCGGACGATACCCTAAGAATATCCGGATCATCACACACGCGTTCAAGGCGCGGCGATTTCTCGAGCTCCATGCACCTGCTATCCACTGGCCTAAGGACCGGGTCCAGGTTCAGGGAATTGACCCAGTCATGTCGAGTGCTGATATAGAAAGCACGTTGGAAGGCGAAGAGAAGCTTGGCTACGCCCTGTGGAAGGAGGACCCACTGGGAGTTGGAGAGATGCTTGGCCGAAAGAGAAAGCAGAGAGGATGGAGTGATGAGCAGACAAACGAGCTGGCTGAGGGACTAGAAGAGAGCGTCAAGAATTTGCTTGCAGGCAAGGCCTCTGACGAGCTACCCTGGGCGCAATTGCCAAAGCGAGAAGTGAAGACTTCAACGGGACCGCCGCCTCTTCGCTACTAGCCACAGCCATATTTTTAAGCTCGCGACGGGGACCCGCAGAGCACAACGTCGTTGCCCAATGGTACCCACTTCACGTTCGCCAGCCTTGCAACAGGCAGTCTCGCGCCTCCTTCAACTCGCTCGTCCGGACACACCTGCACTCCTCCCTTGCCCAGCCAGGTCGGCGCAATCGTGACGATAACCGTATCAACTAAGCCGATATTCTCAGGCGCGAGTAGATCATTGATAACCGCCCCGCCACCCTCGATCATCACGCTGTCTATCCCCTCCCTACCCAGCACGTCCAGCACCTGCTCCCACGGAAACCGCTCTCCATCCCCATCCCGCTGATCCAGCACCACCACCCTCCCCCCAACGCCCTCCAACACCCCTGTCCTCCCCTCATCAAGACCCTTCCTCGTAAGCACCCACGGCGCCCTCCCTCTCCCCTCCCCCGCAAGCCTCACCACCTTACTGTCCCCTGTCAACCGCCAGCGCCCCCTGTGATCAACAACAACGGGTCTAGGCTGGCCCTGCAGCCCATCCCCGCCGTAACCTCCCACACCCGCTATTCGGCAGTTCAGCGACGGGTCATCGGCTTCAGCGGTCCCGACGCCGATCAATATGGCGTCGTGCTTGGAGCGCAGGTAGTGTGTCATAGCTTTCGATTTTGGGCCCGACAGCGCTGTTTGCACGCCGGGTGCGAGGGAAAGCTGGCTGTCGAGGGATGTGGCGAAGGTGAGAGTGACGTGGGGTTTGGGGAGTTTGGGTGTGGTGGTGGGCGGGAGGTACGGGTCGATTTGGGTGCTTGAAGTTGATGAGAAGTGGAGTGTGTCTCGTGTGGGAGGTACCATTTTGGGAGTTGGGGGTTTTTGCTTGGAGAGATGGTGGTTTGGATTTTTTGAGAGCGATTGAGTGATGCTGGTGGTGTCGATCTTTGAAGTGCTAGTGGCAAGGCGTGCAGAGGGTGGAAGGTTGCTGCCTGAAGTCTATTTGTCTCTAACGTGGCATCAGTCTGAGAGGGATCATGATCTTTTTGTCTTCTAGTTTCTTATATCTCCGTCTCGAACATAGCCATCTCTCATTGAGTGTAGCTGGCAACAATCGGCACTACTTCGGCACTTGAGCTACCCCCACGTCAGAGCATGGTGGCTCACCCCCAGCAGCGAGAGCGACCTTTCTACCGCAGGTGGCGCGTGCAAGTTGCTTTGACCTACCTACTCCTCACACTTCTCGCCTACTGGTTGATTTGTCCTTCCTGCTTCAGCCTCAAATACTTCCTCCACTAACTGCTGAATCCTGCGCCACCGCTGCCTGCCGACGCCCCACCACCCGACTCATCCATTGCGCCCAACGCGACTTTCACGCCCGCACTTCTCACACGCGACCCTACATCTCCCTCCCCACCGCGGGCCCCTCCTTACACAACACCGCCAAGATGATGAAAATATGGTCCATGGTACGTCATAATGCTCCCCGGCGCATGCGGTGCCTGAGCGACCACGCGCAGATTGCTAACGGCTATGCAGAAGAAGAAGCAGGCGGAAGACGACGCCGCAGCCGCAGCAACAAGCAAGAAGAAGAAGGTCACACCGGCGCAGCTGCGCGCCCAGAAAGGTCAGCGCCAACCTGCCATCCCCACAACCGCAGCACCAACTAACGCACCACCGCAGATCTCGAGGAGCTCTCCCTCGGCACAACGATGAAGACGCACTTCCCCAACCCCGACGACATCCTCAACTTCACGCTCACCATCGACCCAGACGAGGGCATGTACAAAGGTGGACGCTTCGTGTTCAGCTTCGCCATCAACCAGAACTTCCCGCACGATCCGCCCAAAGTAAAGTGCACGCAGAAGATCTACCACCCCAACATCGACCTCGAGGGCAACGTGTGCCTGAACATCCTGCGCGAGGACTGGAAGCCCGTGCTGAACCTGAACGCGGTGGTGGTCGGGCTGCAGTTCCTGTTTCTGGAGCCCAACGCGAGTGACCCGCTGAACAAGGAGGCCGCGGAGGATCTGAAGGTCAACCGGGAGGGGTTCAAGCGGAATGTCAGGAGTAGTCTGGGGGGCGGGACGGTGCGGGGGCAGACGTTTGATCGCGTGTTGAAGTGAGGGATGAGTGCGTGAGCTGCAGGGCTGGTCACTGGCACAACGATAATCGCGAAGAGCAGGCTGCGGCCGTGGTGCATACGGCAGTGGTCTGCACACGCGCTGACCGGGGATGAAGTGCAGCATAGATGGGTGTTGATGGATCACACGACATACTGCGACGTTAAAGCGAGCATCTAAGACCCGGCGTCCTTTCGAGCGCGGCGTTTATATATAGGCTGCTTGCAATGGGATGACTTACGATCAAGATTGGTATTCACTATTCACTATTCACTATTCACTATTCCGTGGCAGTGTGGCAATATCATTGCAGCAAACACAACACTTGCACGCTCGCCATGGACTGTCAACAACGGAGAACACAGTCTTTCCAGCACCGTCGCCCGTGCCTAGTGGCAAACCGCACTCCACGCACCGTCGGCGCTCCCCGACGGCACGCAAACCATCACCGTGCCTTGGTACTGCGGCGCACAACCACACAATCCTCTGGCAACAAAACGTTGTGGTCACACGATCTTGCATTCGCCAGAACAGCAACATACAGCCTTCTCACCACCCCGTCGCCTGCACCAAGCCAATCCCCAATCCCACTGCCATCATCTCCCCTCCATAAAGATACTGCGCGCAAAGCACTCCCCTCCACGTCCCTTCCCGTTCCCAGATCCACAGCCCGACTTTTGTATTGTACAATAACGTCACACGCCCACCCGCGATCGACCGCGCGCGAGAAATATTTCCTCTACAAGCACAATTGCGTCATGCGCACGGGCGATCGGTCTTAGGCGCGGCTGGATTGAATGTTCTGGCGGGGCGGTGGGGAGGGGGGTTGCAGACAGTGGATGGCGGGTGAGGAGGACGAGGAAGAGGGAGGGAGGAGTAGGCAGAGAGGCAAGAGGGCGGAGAGTGAGGAAAGGGTTGAGTGATGCGAACGGCACTTGTGAGATTGTTCGGTGCATTCGGAGGGGTGACTGTGATGGGCGGGCCGTTTTGGAGCGTGCATTCTCGCCACGCGCGCTGTGATTGGCTTCGGGGAGACAGCAGCGTCTCCGATGGCATGCCTCCAGCCCCGAGTTCGGCTGGAGCTTGGACAGAAAATCGACTCCACACATCGCTGTACGTGTTGCATAAAGAGGTGACTGTCCCCCATAATTCGCCCATCAAGATACCCTCACACACACCCTCTTCGCACATTCACAATGGCCTCAAGACAAGCTCCCCGTGCTCTTCGCAACGCCGCCAGGCAATTGGCTGCCGCTCCTATTCAGAAGCGCACCTTTGTCTCGGCCATCAACGCTGCCTCTCGCGCTGCCCCCAAGGCTGCTGTCTCTGCCCAGTTCCAGCAGACCCGTGGCATCAAGACCATCGACTTCGCTGGCACCAAGGAGACCGTCTACGGTAAGCACTATTCTCAAGTAATGGGTCTGGCTCAGATCTAATGAAAACCACAGAGCGCGCCGACTGGCCCAAGGAGAAGCTTCTTGTAAGTTGCCTACGCCTCAATGGCATCAATTGGTGCTTCAATGCATCGACTGGCATCTCAATGGGACTGTGTGCTGACAATTGCATAGGAGTACTTCAAGAACGACACCCTCGCCCTTATCGGCTACGGCTCGCAGGGCCACGGCCAGGGTCTCAACCTCCGCGACAACGGCCTCAACGTCATCGTCGGTGTACGAAAGGGCGGTGCCTCGTGGAAGGACGCCGAGCAGGATGGCTGGGTCCCCGGCAAGAACCTGTTCGACATTGACGAGGCCATTGGCAAGTCGACCATTGTCATGAACCTGCTCTCCGACGCCGCCCAGTCCGAGACCTGGCCCCAGATCAAGCCCCAGCTCAAGGGCAAGGTGAGTCGTCCCTTCATCCATCCCCAAGGAGAAAATATTCTAACAACACCAGACCCTCTACTTCTCCCACGGCTTCTCGCCCGTCTTCAAGGACCTTACCAAGGTCGAGGTCCCCACCGACATCGACGTCATCCTCGTCGCCCCCAAGGGCTCCGGCCGCACCGTCCGCACACTCTTCCGCGAGGGCCGCGGCATTAACTCTTCCGTCGCCGTCTTCCAGGACGTGACCGGCAAGGCCGAGGAGAAGGCCGTCGCCCTTGGTGTCGCCGTCGGCTCCGGCTACCTCTACAAGACCACCTTCGAGAAGGAGGTCTACTCCGACCTGTACGGCGAGCGCGGCTGCCTGATGGGCGGCATCCACGGCATGTTCCTGGCGCAGTACGAAGTCCTCCGCGAGCGCGGCCACTCGCCCTCTGAGGCCTTCAACGAGACCGTCGAGGAGGCCACACAGTCTCTCTACCCCTTGATCGGTGCCCACGGCATGGACTACATGTACAACGCATGCTCCACCACCGCCCGCCGCGGCGCCCTCGACTGGCAGAAGCGCTTCAAGGACGCCCTCAAGCCCGTCTTCAACGACCTCTACACCTCCGTTGCCGACGGCTCCGAGACAAAGCGCTCCCTCGAGTACAACTCCCAGCCCGACTACCGCGAGAAGTACGCCGCCGAGCTCAAGGAAATTGACGACCTTGAGATCTGGCGCGCCGGCAAGGCTGTCCGCTCCCTGCGCCCCGAGAACAAATAGACGTTTTGTCTCGCGGTAGCAGCAGCGTAGTGTTTTGTGTACCCATATGCATTGTCTAGTCTTGTCTCACCTTGTTTTTATAACGATACGATTACGGATCCAGGAAAAAATCGCGCTTCTGTGGCGCTTCTTCTTTGGCGCTGGATTACGGGTTTTCTCTTTTTTCCTTTGGGCCCCACCAAAAGGAAACTTGGATGGCATGAATGGGGAAAAGCTGAATGAAATGATACCTACTTTTTTGTGATCAAACTTGTTGTCTTCATATCTTATTGCGTGTTCATTGTGATGTGTATGGTTGTGGTGGTGGTAGTAGGGGTGTGGTTGTAGACCCCAATGCATGATGCCCAGTCCCTGTACTCTCTCGTACGTTGCTGACATACTACCATTGAACCATTGAACCATCGAACCACGCGCTTTTTGTTTGATCTCAATCAATCCACGTCTTTGTATCTTTGTCTCCTACCAAACAAAGAAACAATCCTATTGTCTGTCTAGCTGCTCATTGTTGTGTACAGTAGCTTTCTTTCTGGCGCCGTGTGGTTTGTGGGTCGGAACGGAAGGGATGGGAGGGGCTCGCTTAGCACGGATCGACGGATCGACCAATTGTGATTCGCTCCCTAGTACTGATAGGGTTCGTAATACTGTAAGGTAAGGAGCCTATAAGTACTGCATCCTGAAGCTTCGGAGCAGCCACCTGGCACAATGCAGTGCTTCCAGGTATAAATCAATTAAGCCAAACAAGCCCACAAGCAAGTGATTGTTACTGGCTTTATATAAGATTTGAGCAGCATTACTGTCGCTTTTTAAGGTCTTAACTTGCGGCTACTAGCATGTTCATTGGCTGTAATTCTGCTGTTCTATTCCCTATTAAGCCATTGTTGAATCCTTCAAAATCCTTCAAAAGTGCCAAGTGGCTGCTCGGAAGCTCCAGGATGCGGTATGTATGTAAACTTTTCCGTGAGCAGGAGTACTAAGGCTTCGAGAGGTACCAACAAGTACATTCCCTAGCCCCCTTGCATCAGCCTACCCTCGATGTCCTTAGCTCCTGTTAGACGTCTGCGGTTTTATTCCCCAACCCTTGTCGGACGATTGTCCATAAAGACATCCATCAATCTGTTCTCATCAACCATGTCGTTCTGGACATCAATGGTATTACTCCTCGCCTACGTAGTCTCCCAAAACGCTTTTGATTTCCTGCTCTCCGCGACTTGTCACGAGCAAAATGTCAAGTTCTGAAGCTGCCCACTCTGCCACTGCTGCAAAGTACCTGCATTAGCTCTGCACGCTGCTGCGTACACTCGTCCAGAGCTTCGATGAGTATGAATACTTAAGGGAATTCCAATACCATCTGCTTGAGCACACCCAGGAGTGTTTGTAGGGATGGCAACCCGTGTTTGCTGTCTCGCAGGTCGGAGAGCGTGGCGAGACTTGGCGGTATTTGAACACAGTTCTGCGAAAGTTGGCACATCAAAGAACGCAGCAACATCTCTGGACCTGTCTGCGTGTTGGCCTAGCTGAAATAAAAGTGGGTAGATACTCTGGTAGAGCGGGAGTTGTAGGACTCCAGCAGATCTTGGAGGATCGCGGTACTAACGACGGTTTTGCCATATCCTGGTGGACCGTGCAGCCATAAAATCGACGCCGATCCTGTCTTCCATCTGACATACTTATCGCCCTCAAGTACCCAGAGGCAGATCTCTAGAACTCGTACTCTGAGCGCTTGTTGGGGTTGTGTCGAAGTGTTAGGGGCTGATAGCTACTGTCTTAATTGTAACGGTGTAGAGAGAGAGGAGGACTGCGCTTTATTGACTATTGACGTGGGCTGAGCTGCTTATATGCCTGTCCACACACACGCTATCCTAACTCGTACTAGAGTAGGCCTGGGCAGAGCCCAACCGTTACATTAATCAAGACAATTTTGACTGAATGACAGCACCCATTGGACCGTCTTTGGCGCTTTCAGCCATGCTTCGAAGCCGCTTCATTGCTATTTTCTCTCCCTCGCCATACAAAAGCGGCATGTGTATGTCGAAGATGCCAAGAAGGCAATATGCCATGTCTTCTTCGTGTGTAGTTTGACGTGTTGCTGCCCAGGAAAAACGTTCCTCTACACCAAAGTCTCTCAGCTGTTGGTTGCGAAGGGCTTTGATTGGTACTCCTGTAATTTCATGGAATATCTCTTCAAGCGACTGCTTGTTCCCTAGGCGATCGCTCTCCTTGGTGAAAAGCTCAACACTCCTTGGTGCAACAAGTTCTTGTAAGGTCCAGCCGCGGGTAAGCCATCTGCTCTCCCTGAACGTGGAGATCCAGCTTCCAGTCGAACCGGTGTTGTTATTCCGGCCATTCTTCGAAACGTCGGCGAGGTAAACGTAGCAACACTTGGCATTGTGATAACCAGCGAAACATGGAATTGATAGCTTCTGAAAGCTCTGCGCTGCTTGATCGGTCAATGCAACAGCTGTCTACTCAGCAGTGTTGCAGTCCGTCTGCTGCAGCCTGCTGTGCAAAGAATAGCATCTTGTCGTACCCTGCCTTAGTCCTCCCTTTTGCCTCAACGATATCCTCAAAAGTGACTTCCTCAATTGCGAGAGAATAGCATGAGGTGAGATATCACTGTCATTAAACAATTCGTCCGTCAAGCTTAGTCCCCCATCGTTTGTAAAACACAGTTTGTCGATAGAGATGACATCAGTACTGAGCTACACTGTAACAATTCTCATCATTTATAAGAATGTCGAGTTGCTTTCGATGTACCCCTCGTTTGTCTCAGCACGCAGGGAGGGACGTTATGCCTCTTTTTCTCAACCCGCGTCTTTGTCTTCTTCGAACAATCCCATTGTCTATCTAGCCCGTCATAGTGAGATTCCTGTGTTCGGTACGTGGGTGGTCTGCTTAGCACTAATCAACCAATCACAACCCACCCCTAGCAGTATTAGTGTCAGTGTGAATGTTACAATGAATGTACGGGCCCCCCTGAGTCTGGTACGCTAGGCGGTAGCTTACTTCTGATTAGTTTTGAGCGGTGGTTAGCCAATCAGAAGCGGCCCTTGAAGTAGTCTACCAGATCGATGGGGGTATATACATTTCAACAAGCACCAATAGTTGAATAGTTGATGAATAAGTGGATGGACAAGGGAGTGTAAGAAAGGAACTACGGCCACTGCTGTCGATTGAGAGGTACCTTGAGCGCGTCAAGAAAGCCGAGGTGAGTTTTTTGTGCACGGTGGAGCTCAGTAGAGTTTGCTGATGTGTGCGGAGGAGGTGCTGGCGGAGGCGGAGTAAAAGAGAAAGGATAGCGCGAGGGATTCGTAGAGTGCAACAGAGCGGTTGAGATATGTTATGCTTGAGGAGGGCTTGGGGAAGAGTGTTGAGCAGGAATCGAAAAAGAGGGATGCTGAAACGGGATCGAAGGAGTTATTGAGGTGGTCGAGGAGGCTGTTGCTGGGGTCTCGCCGTCATAGACGTGGACGCAATAGTCCAGGCACCTCAACGGCTGCATCGGAAGTCACACAGTTTACACTGAGTATCGAGAGCGATGCAATCATGAACGAAGCTGCGCGTGATTTGGTTGGAAGCAATCCTGCCACTGCATGTCGATCCCCATCTAACCTGTACTTCCGTAACCTTTCCACATTCTCTCAATGCATTCCATAATCTGTAGCTCCAGAATGACTGCTTACATGCGGTTGCTACTGTAATTATTTCCGGTGGCTGTGTGAGAATGGGAAAATGGTAAGGAAAGGTGACGTCACGTCCAGGCGCGAACACGACGCGCTACTTTACCTCAATGAGCCACAAGGTATGCGCGCTTTGTTCTCCAACCACAAGTGTTTTTTCGAGTCCCTGTGTCTGTATGTTCCGACGAAGTTTGACATGTCGGCCTGGATGCGGTCGGATTCCGCTGATTGTTCAGCCAACCAAGGCAGCCACCATCACAAATCCCGCAGGTTGCTGCGAAGAGGTCTCCCAGCAATCCGCGTATTTATTCCATAACCATCCATATAAGTCGCTGTCTGTATCTCCTCTGCAGCTCACTAAAGAACAGCGCGATGGCTCGAACGAAGAGGACGGTGGCTGTACCTCGAGCTCTCGACCCTTTACCGGTCGGCACACTCCCTCTGCTGCGTCAGGGTGATAACGCAGTCGCTTACCACATCGCCGCTGCGCCATCTAGCGACGATGCATCACCACTGAAATCCACCATCGCTCTTCCCCGCCATTCAGACTGGACATCCGGTTTGCATTTCCATGCTACCCACACCGAGTACCTCCGCCTCGTCAAAGGCGCCATCTTCGTCGAACTCAATGGCCAGACCAAGTTGATTAGCGCAGTCAAAGGCGGCGAGATCGATAGGTCTACCGGGCAGCTGGTGCAGGAGGGTCTGGTCGTCGTGGTGCCGCGGTACGCACGGCATAACTGGGGCCGTCTAGAGTATTACATGCACTTCCCTTCTATCTTGAGGTCAAGGCATGGTTTGCACACGGAGAAGATCCGGCCTGAAGACTGGACCGACGAGGTGGTTTTGGAGGAGTGGACGGATCCGAGCGATATCCAGAAAGCGCTGCTCTTTTGGAACCTGAACGGTATCATCGCAGGATCGGGCGGTGTAGCGCTGAACAAGCGGCAGCTGGTCGCTAAAGCTATCTTGCGTCGACTCTGGATTAATCTCCAGCTGTTTGTCGTCTTCTGGGAACTGGACAACTGGCCAGTGATTTTCGATCTTAGGACGACGTCTTCCGGGTGCAGTCTAGGGATCTTGCCTCGATTAACCGATAGCGCTGAGGTGGTCATATCTTTTGTCGTTCTCTTTGCCGCCAGATTCGTCGGACTCTTGCTGGACTTACATGCGGTTGAGCCGCGGAGGACGCCAGACGCCCTATGGCAAGCATACCTTAAGTCAGCCCACGCCTGATAGCAAAGGCCGAACGCAAAAGTCGCCTCACTCTGAAGTCAGATTTGACATTCAAAACCCGCATGCAAACACCGCTCGGCCTACCGCCTGTCATTCACATTGGCTCAGTCTGGGACCGTGGGCTGACTGCGGGTAAATAGACTACCCTCCCACGGATTTGGCAGCAGCGACGGGGCAGCTTGCTCACAGACAGCTTTCCCCGCAAAAGCTAACGCTCTTCAGGACAGGCCTGCCATTCGTGATCTGGGGTAATGAGTACGATTGTGGATCCGTTACCGCATTCGGTGCGGTCCGCGGCTAAATTGGTTTACCCTAGTAGTGATGGGCAGCGGGGAAGTAAGAACATGGAGCACAACATCAACTGCACGGTTACACGGAATATAATTTGACTGCGAAGGTCATGCGATTAGCTCTTAGCTATCCGCGTCGTGTCACACGATTATGAACTCGGATTCTGTGACAACTTAGGACAATTTACGACATTGAGTTAAGCTTCCACTGCCAAGGTACCCAAAACAATGCTTCCATGCATGGTACACCACCATGCCGTTCGATCGTAGCCGAATGATCACCAGCCCCTCACTGCCCAGGCTGGGCAACGGCATCGTAGCATTCGCCGGGGTCTGCTCTGCCGACGCAACGACCGACAAGATGCCGACATAGCTACACAGGAAAGCATATAATGAAACAGATTCACATCAAGAGACGTTGGAGAGCAGTCCGACAGCTGCTCTCTGTCCCAAAACCCCCTCAAAGCCCCCCCTCGCCCAAATCGCTCCAAGGTCCTCCCTCTAGGCCCCAACTCTGAGATGGCGCCCCCAGTCGCCGTTATTGATGAATCCATCATTCAAAACCTCGTAGCACAGGACCATGTGCGGTGGTGGTCGAAGCCCAACTTGCGGCGTCTCTACCTCCTGCTCGTTCCGTTCTGCCTGTTCATCGAGTCGACATCGGGCTTCGACAGCTCGATGATGAACGGCATGCAGGCACTGACATACTGGAAGGAGTTTTTCAACTATCCGAAAGGCGGACAGCTGGGCTTGCTGGTTGCGTGCTACAACCTGGGAGCCATCACGAGTATTCCGTTCATTTCGCTAGTCTCAGATCATCTTGGCAGGAGGAAGTCGATTGTTTTCGGCTCCGTGATTATGATGATTGGGGCGATTATGCAGGGGCTTAGTAGGAATTGTAGGTGCCTTTCCTGCGCCGTGATCTAGGTCTCAACAGTGTTGCTGACGATGTATAAGTGGCCATGTTCGTCTTCTCCCGCATCTTCTTGGGCCACGGTATCGTCTACGCCATCATCGCCGGCGCCGCCCTGCTCGGCGAACTCGGCCACCCCAAAGAGCGCGCTTTCCTAGGCAGTATGTTCAACGCCTTCTTCGGTGTCGGGGCGGTTCTGGGCGCCGGAATCGTTGTGCAAACCCGCCTCATCCAGAGCGACTGGAGTTGGCGCCTCCCTTCAATCCTGCAAGCACTTCCCTCGCTAATCCAGATTATCTTCTCCTTCACAGTGCCGGAGAGCCCGAGATGGCTGGTCAGTAAGGACCGGCATGAAGAGGCACTGGAGATTCTGATCAAGTACCATGCCGAGGGCGACGCGAGCGCGGAGCTGCCGCACGTGGAGCTGGCGGAGATCCAGGCCGCGCTAAAGATTGAAAACGAGTCTCGAGCTCGTGGGTGGGGCGAGCTGTTCCAGACGAAGGGGATGCGACACCGTTCGCTCGTTGCTGCAGCGTTGGGTTTGTTTGTTCAGTTCTCTGGTAGGCCTCCCCTTGGCTCTGCATTCATGTACAACGGAATTCCAAGCTGACTGAAACAAAGGCAACAACCTCATCAGCCAGTACTTTGTCCCCATCGCCGAGAAGATTGGGATTACAAGCAGCTACGATCAAGTGCGATACAATGTTGGCAAGGAAAGCTGGGGTTTCCTCGTAAGTCTCATTATGGCAAGTGTGACTCCCCGTTTCCCACGGCGGAGGATGTACTTGCTGTGTGCAAGCTGCCTTCTAGCAGTATATACGGCTTGGACTATCGCTCAGGCACGCAACCGCATCACGGGTAGTAAGGAAAGTGGCTATGCGGTATTGGTATTTATCTTCCTCTACTCGCCGGGTAAGTCCGCCTTATTGCATGGCAAAGAGTGTATAGTGCTAACGGGAGTAGCGTATTGCATCGGCTATAACGCACTGACATACGTGTACATGGTGGAGATATTCCCCTACTACGTGCGCACGAAGGGTCTGTCTTGGTTCCAGCTGTTCGGTCGCACGGCTGTCATGTTCGGTACGTTCGCTCCACTCCCACACACATAGAACCTGCTAATTTGAGAAGGTTCCTTCGTAAACCCCATCGGACTTGAGAATATCGACTGGAAGTACCTCATTGTCTACGTTGTGTGGCTGTGCTTCGAGATCGTCTTCATCTACATCTTCTTCCCGGAGACGTATGGCAAGACGCTCGAGGAACTGCACTTCTGTAAGTCCCGTTTGAACACTGAATCTCCTGCTCTCCCTCTTAAATACACCACAATCCTCTTCAAGTGTGAACGTAAAGCTAACGAATGGCAGTATTCGAGTCTGAGAAAGACGAACGTGACGTCCTCGCCGCAGCGGCGAGCAAAGTCATCAATGACCCATCAATCGTTGAATTGCACGAGGCGCCTGACAAAAAGGCATGATTTGTGCGATTCTGGGTGAACGATGAATAGAGGATTGGGTGCAGTGTTTGACTCGTCGTGTGAGGATATAGTGCGAAAAGACCGGGTTAATTTGTCAATGATAGCTTCCTGAAAATACTGATGAGTTTCACAGCTGCAACAATGGAACATTTGCCGCATAGATTTGCGTGCTATGACATAAGTCGACCTCAGCATGTATGCAGTAGTGGCGGGTGCAGTACACACTCGAATAACTGTGTGAGCTGCTCAAACTGGAATTGAATGTTTAGAGATGCTGGCCACATGTGCGGTCCATGATGTGTCATTGCGGATTTGCAAAATGCATCTGTGATTGGAACGCCGAAGAATGACCTGCACACATTTTTTTGACAAGCGTAAAATAGTCATGATTTGGGTACAACACTACGGTACCCGGGGTATACATTCAGCCCTCACGGGCGCATTTATTTCTTGTCTTCAGCAACCTCCTTGACATCCTGCACCGGTTTTTGGTCGCTCAAACTATCCTCCTCATCCCTTGCCGCCGCATCAGCGAATGCTCTTTCCTTCTTGGCCTCGCTCTTCTTGTACATATACTGCATAACCAGGAAACATGCCCAGCAGCCGACTATGAAGCAGATGTTGACCACGTACCCCTTAGTCCAGCGAGGCGCCTCGACAACAGGGAAGACGGTGATTGGATAGAAGGAGTATACTGCCCAGCCGGCTGTCAGCATTCCGCCGACAGTCACAGCGCGCGCTTCGGCATCGTCCCGCAAAGCCATGTTGATGAAGGGCATAAGGATGGGGGTTACGGCTGCGGATACACCGAGAAGGTAGTAGCATGCGACTGTCATTGTTAGTACACATGTCGAGCGGGGCTGAAGTGGTAAGATGCTTACAGTGCAGGCCCTTGGGAATGACCCAGACAAGCAGCAAGATGTTGGCAATTAGGTAGATGGTTTGTACGATGGAGAAGATGCTCCACAGGGGGTAAATCATGCACAGCGATGTGGCGAGCAGGGCTGCGAAGACCGAGACACCCTGGGCGCCGGTTGGGATGGTGTTGATCTGCGGCACGGTGTAGCTACCGGGGAACTTGGCAGCTTGGTCTTTGAGCCAGAGTGCCATTTGGCCGTGCGGGTAGGAGGAGGACAGGAAGAAGGTGTATGTGAGCAGTCCCATGTAGAACTCCCATCGTCGAACAGTGCGCTTGACGATGGACCAGCTCAACTTTGTACTGGGAGCAATACCAGCTGATGCCACTCTGGTCCTGGCCAGTTCGTGTTCAGCGGGGGTGAGCCACCAGGGCTTTGCGCTGCTAGGGAGGCCGGGGAAGATAAGAAAACCGGCGAGGGCGATGGGGAGAGAGATGACGCCTGACGCGATTAGTGCATGCTTAATGGAGTGATTTTTCTTACTCACCATCAATGATAAAGAGCCAGCGCCAGCCTGCCATACCGTGCACCCCATTCAGGTTCTTGTATGCGGCTGCTTGGAGATATCCACCGAACATAACGGCGATGTTATTCGACACATACCACACGCCGGTGCGCTTGAATACTTCCTCAGGCTTGTACCACGAGCCAAGCACGTATGTGGTGCCAGAAGCTACAGGCGTCTCGAGGAGACCCAGTAAGAAGCGAGTGCCGTAGATGTCACGTTCATTTCGCATCTGGGACTGAGTGAATGTCACAATCGACCACAGGACTTCCATCAATGGGAGGTAATACTTCGCAATCTTTGGGCGAGAGAGCAGAAGGAGAGACGGTATCTGGAAGACCAAATACCCGCAATTGTAGAATGTGCCAAACAGCGAGTACTGGTTACCGTAGAGGTTCAGTTCCTCTTTCATGCCAGAGACATAGGCATTGTTGATGTTCGAGGAATCCAACCATTTGAGGAAGACTATCGGGGTCAGAACCTGGTACTTGAGTGCGGCTCAGCGCATACTTACACATGAACGAGCAAAAGGTTAGGAGACACGCATCCATCTTCCTCAAGAGCTTCCTCTCCTCTTCAGGGTAGTGCTTGGGGTACCATTCCCAGAGATACATCCAAGCTTTCCATGGCGAGCGTTTGGGAGCGTCCGTGGGAGCAATGACGCTGGTGCTAAACTCGCCAGTTCTGCTCTCAATGCCTGCGGTCTCATCTCGGGGGTTTGTTGCTGCCGCCATTGCGAATGCCTGAAGAAGGGTGGTAGCAGGCCGCTGGTAGATGTAGTACCCGTTCGCCTGGGTTGCGATCGTAATTGATCATCCCCAGCACTGTAATATGTAGATGTCGCATCGTTTGACGTGCAAGTTGGCAAGCGAGTGATTTCTCGTGTCACGGGCATCGGCACAATTCTTCAATGAGCTTGGTGCATTGCGGGGAATACCAAGACCGGGGTATTTCTCCACGAACAGCTACCAAGAAGGCAATCGTCCGATGCGCGAGCGGTTGTGAGCCCCTGGAGCATCTGGAGAATCTATGGAGATGTTTGTGAAATGATCAGCAGACAGTGAAAGCCTGTTTTGAAGGACGGGTCGTGCATCTACGCGAGACGATGTCGGTGTGCACTGTGCCGAGGCCTCATTGCGCAAGGCTCAATGATACAGATAAGCGGTGTCGCATGTTTCTGCATTTTCTCTGCGGCTTGCTTGCTATTTTCTGAGAGTCAAGAGCGCTCCTACTGAAGCCGAAGTTGGGAAGTTGCTACAAATTCTCTCGGTGACGTCATCGCATTGGTGGAATGGCAGGAGCGTGACGCACTCAAGCAGAAGTCTGGGTGCACGTCTGACGGCTACATATGTTCTTCTCTTAGATACTAGCACCGCCCGTACTTGCAAAATCATTCTCCCGCATCACAGTGACGCGCTAAGCCATTATACAACACCAGGGTCAGGACCCTTGTACTTTCTCTTAATAATTTCGCCTTAAACAACGGGACCGCGTGTCTTCAAAATTGAACTGTGTAATTTTTTAATCATAGAATTTGCTAATAGCCGTAAACCTGTGAGTAGAAGAGTTGTCAATAATCATATCCGACTCCTATGACGACCTCGTGCCTTACTTTAAAGCGCCTATCATCTTATACAGACTGTTCTCGAGTGTGATAGGAGAGCGTATAGCTGACCAGTCGTAGTTAAGTAGACCCCAAAATTCTTCGAGCCCCTGTATGGACTCTTGCGGCTTCCTGCCTGGTCGCGTCTGCATGTAGAATGAGCCTGACAGCTCCCAGTGCATCCAGCTCACTTGGTATTGTTCGACCATTTCAACAAGACATCTCGAATACGTGGTCTGGTTCCAGTATGCGCCATTATGGATGAAGCCCCACTCGGAGATGACCATGGGGAAGAGATACTTAGTGCTCGAGTCATCAGGGTTGACACTTTGGAAGCCTTTTTTGTACCACTTGCTCTTGAAAGTCTCGCAATCATCTTGGGTAGCTTCGAAGTCGTACTTGTGGAGCTCTAACACAATCTTGTTCTTGAAGTCAAAGTCTTCAGGCTTAAACACCGCGGTCTTATTGGCCGTAGGCTTTCCAGCTGTGCCCTTCAGAGTCTTTCCAAGGGGGATTGGATCGATAACGGTATCGTAAGAAAGGCCGGAGAAGAAGATCAGGCCGTCCGGGTCTGCCTCGTACACACCTTGCGCTGCCTCCGTCATGTGAACGTACCAGGTGTACCAATCGACCGGCTCGGCGACCTTCGCACTGCGGAGCTCGTTACGAAGGCCCATAGATGCGTATGTGGGCCAATTTTCTTTAGCCTAGCAAAGTCAGTAAGTACACGTAATCTTGTGCGCCTGCGATTCACTTACATGTCCTGCAAGCCAAGCAAGGCCACGCTTCCATTTCTCAACATCAAAGAACTTCTCCCCGAACCAGCCGTTTCCATCATCGTCTCCACAGCACCAGAACGCCTTGCTGACGTGGTTGTCTAGGTGAATAATCACACCTTGACTCGAGAGTTCCTTCGCAACAGCATCCCAGACCTCCAGACGTGTAGTATCCTTAGTGAACTCTGGGTTCTTTTCGAGGATCTGACCGAGAACTTTGGTGCCGTTGGTCTCTCCAAGCGAGTTAATGAAACTCTTCTGGAGCGTTTGGTTTGGACTGTTGCCCAGGTAGTCATCGATCATCTCGATCGCAAAAGTCAGTCGAACAGAGTTCAGACCAAACTTCGGGAACCAAGAGACGATTTCCTTGATTGAGGCATGCTGGAGGCCTTCGGGAACCATGACCTCTTGGTGGCCAGGCCAATTTGTCGAAATGAAGTGAAACACATCGCCATTGGCATCGACGATGTCGCGACCCTTGGTCGACAGAGGGAGTGTGGCAGCACGTTTGACCTCTGGAAGAGCGGAGGCAAACGTGCCCAGCAGGAGAACTGGGACGAACTTAGTGAACAGCATGATTGCGCTGATCGGAAAGCGCTTGACAGTATATTTCAGACCTGATCCCAGCTTTCGGGACCACTATATACAAATCCTATTTCTACTTTGTCCACGATGCAGAAGCGGACACTAGTCCTAGTTTCAGGTTATCTTCCCCGGATCCATACTTACGAAGCGGGAAAAATATGGAGAAACTGCAGTCAAGAAGAGCACGAGAAGGCCAAGGCCCTCACGTGCAAATGGCAATCTGGAAAAATCCGGAAATGGAAAGCCTTCCAGAGATGAGAGAGGCACGCATGACGTAATGTGCAGACAAAGACCCGGATGACACGAGCAGCTTCCTCTCTCGTACTGAGGCGGAAAGCGGACAATGTCTACTCTGAGCGTCGGGCATCGGGCTAATGCTGACCCCGCTCGTGTTTCCCACCTCGCCCTCAATTGTCCCGTTATCGATATGCCCATCGATTTTCTTCGTACGAATAGCCCAAACAGAACAGTAGCGACAAGTTATCTTGGCTGCTTGCATTACACGACTTCGACACCTCCTCTGTGTTAGTGGGGCGTCTGCGGCAGCGTCATTCAAGTGATCATTACCTCTACGAAGAACCCAAGACTTGATCTGATCCTTAGCTTCTAAAATGGTTGGCACTACCTTAGAGAAAAGAAGTGCGACGTCGAGGTAAACACAGCGTCAATGACACAATTGTGAATAGCTAATGAATGTCCTGCATAGTGTCAGAGGCGTAGATTTGACCAAGATCTATTCCGAGAATGTTGCTGCAAAGGTATTCCAGGTTGCTCAGCGAGGCCTCAAGCAAGAGGTGAGTGTCATTACTGTTAACTTGTTGACCGAGCTGCCTCAGTACCAACCCCCATCAGGCGCCGCTTCCCACCTATCCACACACCGTACCCCAAGATGGCGCCAATGCAGGACGCTATGAAGAGCGCGAGGCAGACTTTTGGACATGCGGATTCTTCCCGGGCTGTATCTACACCATAGTTGAACGCGCAGTACGATACCCACAGGCCTTAGATATCCCGGAACACATCCGTCCACAGTTCCAGGATCATCTGCTGAAAATTGGCCGACACTGGAGCGTCGCGATTAATCAAATGAGCTCACGTACTGACACGCATGATATGGGATTCATTGTACAGCCGGCATTACAGAAGGACTGGGAATTGACAGGAAATAAGGAAAGCTTACAGTCCGTGATCAACGCTGCGTATGCGCTTGCTTCACGATACGACGAGAAAGTCAAGGCAATCAGGAGCTGGGATGTCGCCATCAACGATCGCTACTCCATCACCGACATGGACAAGAATTTCCTTGTTATCATAGACAGCATGTGCAGTAGGTACTCTGTGCAACACTTCGCAGCCTGGACTAATGATTCCAGATCTCGACCTGCTGTATTACGTTGGCCACAACCAGCATGACCAAAAACTCATAAACATTGCAACCCAGCATGCCGACTCAATCATCCATGAAATTTTGCGCCCGGACTTCTCCTCCTACCACCTCGTAAACTTCGACCCCCGAACAGGCTTTCCCCAAGCCAAAATGACCAACCAAGGACACAGAGACGACTCAACATGGAGCCGCGGGCAAGCATGGGCCATCATGGGCTTCGCTCAGGTATACACCTGGACAAAAGATACCAAGTACCTCCAAACCGCGATCAAATGCGCAGAATATTTTCTGCGCCGCTGTAAGGAAGGCGAAGGCAAATGGCACCACCCCCTCGTCCCGCTATGGGACTTTGACGCCCCACTCGATGACCCCAAAGAGCCTCTCCGCGACGTATCCGCCGCAATGGCGACCGCCAATGGCCTCCTAATCATCCACCAGTCTCTACAATCTCTGTCTGCGCCGGAAGTGTCGCAGCTCGTTCCTCCGGCAACCGATTTTCTCAACATCGCATTGCAGATTGTGAGTCAAACGCTCGACATGTCGTATGATCCCGTTCTTGCGTCTTTCGAGACGCCGGGTAAGGGCCTGATGAATGGTGCAGGCGCGGCGGAGATTAAGGTTAAGGAGAGCGGATTTGATGCGATCTTGAGGAACAGCACGACCAATTGGAATCCGGATGCCCATAAAAAATACAAGGACCATGGATTGGTGTATGCGGACTACTATCTGTTGGAGTTTGGGAATAAGCTTTTACGAGCGGGGCTTCTGTGAAGGGGGTATGTCATAGTCAATGAACTTTTTCGATTCTCTGTTACGGCGTAACGTTGAACCTAATACTATCTGTGCAGATAATGCTCGCATAGTGAAATCAACCGTTTTGTTGCCCAATTCGAGATCGATGACAACATCACCGGCGGCTCTATCCGCTGACCTGAACATTAATATACTCCTGACATGCCTCCCTTGCTTTGCTCATCGACTGGCCTAGACGGATAACTGGCACATCATCCCACAATTTGCTCAGGTTCAGTTCCTGATATTGCGTGACCTTGTCCGAAGTCCTCGCTACAGCGAAAACAGCAGAGATAAAGTGTATGCTCTCTCCTTGCTTAAGGATTCGCGTCTGGGTCTTGATTGTGGGTATCAGCGTCCGCTGCCAGATGAGGTTGGTGTTTGCATCAGGCTTCAGAACGTGTCCAAAAGAGGTCACGTCTTCAGACACATGACTCACTCCGCTGGCACCAGGCAAGGTAATGGTTCTGATACCACTTGTGCCAGCGTCTGAACACACCAGAGTCCCGTTAGAGGTTTCGAGAGTGCCTTCTGCGAACGATAGCTCATTGTTCGCTTCAATGTCTACACTGCGTGTAAGAGCTGGGAGAACCTCGCCATTCTTAGCGCCTCGCCCTTGGATTGCAAAACCACCTTCGGACACATCGAGAGAAGTGGGAGCTGCGCCTAAGTTCTCGATACTCGTGAGCCGTACATACCAATCCGGCCATCTCGAGCAAGGAGCTAAGAGGATCGTTCTGACGTTGATTTCGGCATCTCTCCACGGCTTCCAGAGACTTTGTAAAGATCCAACATTCTCCGGAGACTGACTGCCTCTGTTCAGAGTTGCCTCAACAGCTCGCTCATCTGTTCGGACTTTCCAAGGTACGCGCCAGGTATCGCCGCCATCCTTGCTGATTGCGATAGTACTGTCAGGAGCCATCTGCTGGAGCAAGGGGCCAGTTGGTACGCTGAAACCAAAGTGAGAAGAGTACGCGAACTTGCCATATTTAGCCTCTGTGGCTTTCAGGGGCCAGGGGCAGAATTGCCCCGAGGACAGTAGGTAGTGATGGCTTCCTGTAGTGCATACTATCTGCATGGGCGGGTCCACGCGTATTGCTAGTTCAGAGCTCTTGGGCAAAGACTTCTCCTGTGCTGTCCAAAAAGGATGACCATCTGGTAGTCCAAGAGCAAGGAACGACTTCAAAGCCCAGTAGACGGATTGTGGCGAATTGTAGTCTTCACACATGTAGTAGTTCTGGTACGCGAAGCCGATGTTCAGGCATCCGTCAATGTTGAAGATATCAGACTTGTTGCTCCACCACCGAAAGTGACGGAGAAGCAGACCTTTAACGATCCCCCAATCATCCAATGGTGTGGGGAGTTCGATCTCGGCGAAAGCCGCTGCTGACCAGAAGCCGGCAAATGCGAATCGATAAGTTAGGCTTCGACCATATGGGATGGCAGCGCCTATTGAAGTCAGCTTAAAAAACGCAACAATAGAATGGAATAGAAAATCACCATTAGAGTCGAAGTATCGCCAAAACGTAGAAGCAAATTCTCTTGCACGACTTCGAAATTGGGCGCACCGTTCTGGGTCAAAGTCTTGCGCAAATTTGGCGTATACAAGTTGCGAAAACTGTATAGCAAAGCTCCCTGAGTAGTAGTCTGCTTGCCGGCCTTCGTCGCTCCACGTTCCGTCAGCTGCCCATCCATCGCCAAGATAGAAGCGTTCCATTATGTCCAAGTCATCCTTCATAGCATTGATTACATCCCCACTGGGAATGCCGCAAACCTTTACAAGTGCGAGATTTGTCATGACCCGGAACCAAAGCCAATTGGTCATTGGAAAGTCCTTGCCGTTGATTGTCTTCAACCATTCCGTTATGTTGTGTTTTGCCTCGCTATTTTGCGAGTTGAACATGGCGTCTGGAGCTGCCAGCAAAGCATACGAGATTATCTCCATTTCCACCATGCGCTGGTCTCTCAAAACGACGGGACCCCAGTACTCAGGGTGCCCAGGGTTAGTGCCGTTTGCCAAACCATCGATATAGGGGCGAATAAGCTCGTCATGCTCCTCTGCGGTGGTAGACGTAGAATGGAGCACAGTGCCAACAGCCCATAACGCGCGGGCGAAGCCCTCAAGCTGTGCTGCAACATCATCAAAATGAGTACCAGTTGCCAAGGGTAGTCTTATTCGTGCACCGCCGGAGGACTGGTAAGGCTTCAGGGCGCGGAGCAACGATATAGCACCCAATTTGAAGTCTTGGTAGGTGCTGAAAGCATTATTGGAGAAACCTGCGAGGGGCGGCATGTCGATGCGGGGTTGCACTTGTTATTTGATGTTTTGAGACCTCCAGTGGTGCCGCTGCATGTCATTGATGCGATCTTTCATAGGGTGTGATCCAGAAGCTTTGCTGGCGCGAGTATCGGCGCAAGAGCGGAACTCGCCGTCCATAACAAAACTTGATCATTTTTGGCAACACATCCGCGCCGCCTCCAACGGTCGCACGTTTCGCAGATGATTACTCCGCCGTTGTGTTGGATGAAAGCTGGGGTTGTAGGTGGGCTGACCAGCCGGACACGAGCCTAGCTCCACAAGTGGGGAGAGGGCGACCTGATTTAATCCGACGCCCGCCGCGCCCACCCTCTCCACATTCCTTTTCTTACTAACGTCTGAGGATGTCGTACAGATGTCGGCGGGCTGGACCAATTTCTCCGTGGGCAACAGCCATGGCGATGACGATGGGCCATCCGTCGTCGGCGAAGATCAGCCAGCGTGCGCATCTTGCAAGAAGCGAAAGCTGCGGTGCTCGAGAGACCTTCCAGTCTGCTCGCATTGTCTGAGGTTATGTAAGCGCAGATCGCTGAGTACTTGCGGAGCGATGCTGACCTCTGATCCAGCGACTGAGTGTGTATACAACCCAAAGCAGAAGCCGGGCTTGAAACCTGGAGCTGTTGAAGCCTTGACACGTCGCGTCGGTACGCGCCAGTGCATCTCAGGAACGTGAGACATTTCTGACACTGATAGCCTTCTTGGAGCAAATCCTGCTTGATGAATCTGGCAACGTGCGACCACAGTATGATGACCAGCCTGACGTACACGCCAATGGTGGCATTCCTCGTCGTGGGTCACGTGCCAACCAGGAAGTCACACCTACACCCTCATCACGTCAAAATGGTCGAACTGAGACGGCGCCTCCACCCCAAGAGCACCCACCTACCAGTGCATCCACAAGTGAGTTTACGACAGCGACAAATCCTTTGAAGCGCAAACATGTCGACGCAGAAGCTGAGCGCTGGCTATTTGCCACGGAGGAACTTGACCTTGCTCAACACCTCCCTTCTCAAGGTGTACTTTTGAAAGTCGTTGACTTCTTCACGACGTCGTTCCATCACTGGATTCCGTATCTTCATAAGCAGAGGCTTCACAACAAAGTCAACGAAGGCATCTGCAGCAATGGTTTGCTACTGGTCCTTCATGCCCTAGTCGCCGTGGCCCTGCGCCATATGGACCCTAACATCCATTTCATGGACAACGACCAAATACAGCGTCAATCTAGTGTCTCCCGTATTATAGTTGAGACACATGCTATTCGATCAGTGTCAGTCGAAAGCTTGCAGGCACTTATTTTCATTGTCTTTGATTATGTGAGAGCACATATCGTGACAGCAATTACACAGCTTACTTACATTATGCAGCTTAATGATGGCCAGAATCATCGCGCCTGGCCGTTA
This sequence comes from Stagonosporopsis chrysanthemi, assembly GCA_022560025.1. Taxonomy (NCBI): domain Eukaryota; kingdom Fungi; phylum Ascomycota; class Dothideomycetes; order Pleosporales; family Didymellaceae; genus Stagonosporopsis; species Stagonosporopsis chrysanthemi. The sequence goes on from JAFISE010000097.1 coordinate 122,679, forward strand.
ATCGGAAGCCTAACAAGGACTGTTGGGTACCTCCAGCTGACGTCCGAGCCGTCGGCAGCGTCCCAGTCCAGTTTACTCATGAGGCCTGTCCGACTAGTACCGCCATCTAACGACTGGACGGAGCTCGAAGAGCGCAGGAGACTCTTTTGGATCATTTTCATGCTCGATCGATTTTGTTCCGTTGCCACGGGCTGGGACACAAGCCTAACGTCTGATGATGTGCATCGGCGCCTACCTGCGGATGGCGGATACTTCACCCGCGAAGAGCCTGTTATCACGCCATTCTTTGGCATATGGAACAAGGCGGCTGCACGTCTCGGCCGGTCTTTGGCAAATGTGCCTGCGCCTTACAGCGAGGAAGACCCCAGTGCAACAGAGCAACCGCAGGGGGCTAGCCCAAACTCTGCTAATGGCTACATCGACGCTTCGAAACTAGGTGCTTTTGCGTACTGCGTAGAGGCTACAGAGTCGTTGAGCCAAGTAACGACGTTCTTCCTACAGCAAAGGATCAACGCTCAAGACAAAGAGCATGCCGTCAGCTGGTTGACTCGTTTCAAGGAACTTGACTTAAGGCTCGTGCAATGGAAGCTGTTTTTGCCACCAAGATGGAGGGACTCGAACATTTCCGAGGACAGAACCGTAATCAACATGGACCCGAACCTCACCCTTGCGCACATCACGCACAATACCTCGATGATCCTGCTCCATCATCCTATCGCCTTTCCTGCCAAAAGCTGGAATGACTACGTCGCACTGCCGAAAGAGTGCAGCGCACAGACTTGTGAGCTTGCTGCAATAGAGACCTCGAATATCGTCAGTAGATTCCTGACATACACCTCGATACCATTTGTTAATGCCCAATTCGCTTTTTGTGCGTTTGTAGCCGCAAAAGCACTTTTGTTCGATCAGAATCGAGGCTCGCTCCGACCCGAGTTCGGTCGGCTGGTTCGAGACCTATGGGAAATGTCAAAACGCTGGGAGCACGATGCAAGTGGTGGCGCAGCTTCGCGGCCCGCCAATCAAGCAGGTATATATGCGCACCATCTCGAACGACTTCAAGAAGTGTGCTCCCAGGATCCTGCCTATCGATTCGACTTCTACGATCATACTTGCCAGTCACTGGAGCCCCAACAGTATGTCAGCCCCATGAACGTCATGACTCCATTACAGCGGACAAGCAGCTTTACGCAAGAGCAACCAGGCTTTGGCCATGTGCGGCAGCGGAGTCTCAATAGTGGGAACTCAACACTCAGCCCCAGGCAAATAGCGTCGCACAACGCAAGCTCCAGCGCAACTGGAGCGTCTCCTACCGAGTACGTTCAAAAGTCGTCAGCGCAGGCTCCGAACCTTGATGCTATGTCGCCTAGCGGGATAAATATCACAAGCACGACATTGCACCCGAACACCGCTCACTCCAGCAGCGGCCGACATGTTTACCGTATGGGTCATGGCGTGGCTTCGAATGCCCACTTCGGTAGCGCGCCGGGCGCACCCAGCACCCAACAAGCCATGCAGGACCAATCTCTTCTAAGTCTTTCGGATACGTTCATGGACTCCCAGTTTCTTGATATGGATCGTGTCATTACTTTCGAAGATGCGAACTTTTTCCTGCCAGGAGATGCTTATAGATGGCAGTAAGGAGAAGCCAGCTCAACTGTCACAAGTGTAATCATTCCAAGCATGGGCTTTGTCACGAATGTAGCGGACGTACTTACATACAACCTTGTTCGTCGGCTAAAATAAGCGGAAGAATCAATCAAGTTACGCAGCGGGGAACGCCATCCCAGAGTACACGCTAGTCCCACCGTTACTAGGATCAACGAACATGGATGACCCTCGGTCTACGTTTACCCCGGGCAAGGCCTCCCCACGGGGTTATTTGGCAATTCTTGAAGGATGCGATACCGCATTTTGACCGGGCATGACATGACGAAAGACCCCAATTCCTTACTTGAGCCCGAGCAGCTCAGTACCAACAAACACCGCAAGTAAGAACCTGGCACGATGCGACGGTCTAGTTTACTGCGACTTTGCTACGTCTTGGTGGCCCCGTTGCTGGTGCACGGCAGGATTAATAGGTAAGTGGGAACTGGTCTAGATCACAGGCCAAGAACCGTGTTGACTCAGTTGGCAGGGAGAAGGTCGTGTCTCAATTCAACATCGTGCGGACTAGCCTGATTGATAACGAAACAACACCTCTTCAGGTTGGTAACGGCAATTTTGCTTTCAATGTCGACAACACAGGTTTACAGGTATGTTCGTGGAAAAGCAGTGCCCAAGTGGAAGTAAGCTCATGCATACAGACGTTCTTGCCCTTCAACACCCTATCGTCTTGGGCATGGCATAACGATTCTCTTCCAGCCAATGGGTGCGGATTCCAGGCGCCGTGGCTTGATACACGCTGATTCTTGTTGCAGTGAATTACCTTCCGACTACAAAGGCTTGCCAAGGGAGACTTATGGTCGTGAGGTGTTTTACGATATTCCCGACCCCAAATTGAGACAAGCTACCCAGTGGCTAATTGCCAATCCGAACCGCATCAACTTGGGACGCATTGGCTTACACTACAGAGGCGCTACCCTCAGTAAGTCTGAAATTACTAGCCCCGCGCAAGAGCTTGATCTCTGGAGCGGTGTATTAACGTCAAAGTTTGAAGTCGCTGGCAAAGCTGTCAAGGTCGTTACCCAAGGCGATTTTGACTCAGATGCTGTAGCCATCGGTGTGGAGTCTGAACTCCTCTCTTCTGGTGATTTGCGAATCGAGTTAGACTTTCCCTACCCGTCAATCCATTCTACGCAGTACAAGTACGAAGTTTTCGCCGGCGTGTACGATTTCCCGCTCAACCATACCACAACTTTGGTCGAAGATGGGACTGATCGCACGTCTGCGCACATTAGGCACGAGTTGCAGGAGACTAGCTATTTCGCCAATCTGCGGTGGCCCAAGCAGACGCCGTTGAAGCTTACTAGGAATGATCCACCAAACTCGACTGCCATCACCGCGCACCGATATACACTAAGTTCTGTGTCGGATACCTCTTCTCTAGCTTTCACAGCTCATTTCTCACCTGACTCCCGGGTTCCAAGTTTTCCCGCCAAGATCCAAGACAAAAGTGCCCGCGAGTGGAACAGCTACTGGAAAGAAGGCGGGTTTGTTGATCTGACGGAATCCACCAACCCCAACGCAACTGAACTTCAGCGACGAATCATCAAGTCGCAATACCATGTGCGTGTCAATAGCGCAGCGAATGGGCAGCCTCCACAAGAGAGCGGACTGATGAACAACGGCTGGTATGGTACGTCATCGCCGAACACGGATTATAGGTAATGTTCTAACAACAGACAGGAAAATTCCACATGGAAATGGTCATTTGGCATCTTGCTCATTGGTCAACATGGGGCAGGCAGCAATTCTTCGACAATATCTTCCCGCAGGTCTACGAAACACTGCTCCCATCATCGATCGCTCGTGCGAAGTCAATGGGCTGGGAGGGTGCTCGATGGCCTAAAATGACTCAACTGGAGAGTGGCGGGAACTCACCGGGAGATATCAATGCATTGTTGATGTGGCAACAGCCACATCCTTTTTACTTAGCAAATCTTGCATACCAGGCAAATCCGAGCAGAGAGACATTGCAACGCTGGGACAAAGTGCTCACTGCGACTGCCGATTACATGGCGTCATACCCTGGCCTCAACAATGCCACTGGCAAATACGACCTCGGACCGCCAGCATATGGTGTGACTGAGAATACACCTCCGAATTCGACGCGCAACTTGGCTTACGAGATTGCATACTGGCGCTATGGGCTAGACGCTGCCATTGACTGGAAGCGGAAACTACACCAGACCGCGCCGGAAAAGTGGGTCCACGTTGCCGCGAACCTTGCATCACCACCCATCGTCGATGGTCTGTACGCCGTTTACGATGGGCTGAATAGTTCCTGGTGGAGCGACCCAAAGTTGACAGGCGATCCGCGCAGCCTGATCATGCTCCAAGGTATACTGCCTGACACCCCTGCGGTCGACCCAGCTGTTGCCCTACGCACAGCCGACAAGGTCTGGGAGGTCTGGGGTGATGCACGCATTCGTGGATGGGGACGTCCAGTGCTTGCGATCAATAGCGCACGTATCGGCAACCCTGAGCGCGCGATCTATCATTTGACCGCTTATGACTATTGGAAGTTCGACGACGCCGGCTTTGCTATCAGAGGCGGCGACGGAGGAACCCCTCCACCGTTCATGCCTGGTAACGCCGGCTTCTTACTCGCAGTGTCGTACTGCGCTGCTGGTTGGCAGGGCTCCAAAGTCCAAGCGCCGGGCTTCCCCAAAGACGGAAGCTGGGTCGTGAAGCATGAGGGACTTTTGAAGTCGTTGTAAACGATCACTGCAAACGAAGAGAGTACACATTCCTGACATTTCCGGATTGGGGTTAGTGCATCACGCGTGGGCGCTACGCGACCCAGGCTCTCCTCATCCGGCTGCACGAGCGTTATGCAGGAACATGAAACTTGGCACTTTATCTCCATGTTGGGATAACGCGGCGCGAGGTGCATCCTAGTCGAAGTGCAGCACAATGATCAACTTCCTTCCGCTGAAAACAGCATATCGATCTTGCAGTGTTTTTTGACCTGAGACTCAGATAAAGTGCGCGCTCACCATGGAGAGACAGTCTCAGTCCACGCATCGCTCACTGAACAATGGCACCCTCTTTCTCCCGTGTCTCTTCCGGAGCTCTGCTCCTGGCTCTCGCTTACAATGCACGACCAGTCAATGCCGACTACTGGGAAGACGTCGACAACTGCAAGCTTGTGCTTGATGATCTTCCTGCTGACCTCACCGCCGACTTCTGCCATGACTGGACCTATGGCTATGAGCCGGAGCCTGAGTATGTGACGGTCGTTGGCGAACCGGTCACTGTCACCGAGTACCCTGATGCAAAGACATGCGAAGGTGAAGGTTACTCCACGACCACCAAGTACCCTGAGTATACATCTGAGCCGTCCAAGGGCTACATTTCATCTCAGCCCACTCCTACCTGGGACTCGTCTACTTCGGACAGTACCAGCGTGCCTGATGACAGCACCAGCGTGCCTGATGACAGCACCAGCGTGCCTGATGACAGCACCACCGTTCCCACCAACGGCACTATGACTTCCACCGACAGCACCACGATTCCCACTGACAGCATCACGGTTCTTACCGACGACAGTACCACGGTCCCTACCGACAGCACCACAACGGTATGTACAAGTCAACAGGCGAATGATGACCGCGACTAATGGTTTATAGGCCCCTGATCAGTCTTCTGCCACCGATGCTTACGGCGGAGCTGATGTGACTGTGACCAGCACCATCTACACCACTTACTGGACGTAAGTCGCTGCTTCTCCGGCCACGTGTGCCACCGCTGATGTTTCGTAGTACCTCAACCATCTATGACGGTTATCCTGCAGGCTATCCGGAGGCCACTCCAGTGCCTTACCGTCGCCGCCAGGTGGCAGGACTCGGTCAGCGGGCCAGCTGGTGCGTTGATAGGCCCTGCCGTCTCGTGCAGTATGACGACGAGACCATCTTCGAGGCCTGCAAGAAGTACCTTGGCTGGAACCCCGAAACCAAGACCAAGTGGGTCCCTGGCTACACCATCACCGTCACCAGCTATCCTACCGACTGCAAGAAGCACGACGACAGCTACAAGCCAGACCTGTACCCAACAAAGGAGGAATACAAGCCTGAGTACCCTTCCGAGACCCCGTATCCGACCAAGGACGAGTACAAGCCCGAGCCTTATCCGACCAAGGACGAGTACAAGCCCGAGCCTTATCAGACCAAGGAAGACGAGTACAAGCCCAGCTATCCCACTGAAGCTCCTTACCCCGAGAACTACTATCCCGAAGAGCCTGAATACGAATCGGAGCCAGCTCCTGAACCGTACCATGAGACAGAGCCTGGCTATGGCGAGGACTACGAAGATGTCTACTACGAAGACGATTCGGACAAACAGCCATGGGAGAGCGATGACGGTCACTATGAAGTAGACTCGGACTACAAGCAGCCATGGGACAACAGCTTCGATAACAACTACTCAGGCCCTGACGGCCCGAAGCCTTGGGATGACAACGAGCAGACCAGCGAATATGCCGATGCGATCGAGGCTGGCGGATATGACAACGCAGAGGAACCATGGAACTCTCTTCCTGCAGACTATCCCTGGAAGCGCGATTACCCAACCAACGACGACAGCTCGTACGGAGAGAAATATCCCGAGGAGAAGTACCCCGAGAAGTACCCCGAGGAGGACTGCCCCAAGGAGGAGTACCCTGAAAAGAAATCAGACGACTACGACGTCGTCTGGGTCGACGAGCATGGCTACCCAATCGAAGACGAGAAGAGCTACGAGCCCAGCAAGCACGACTACTCCTACAAGCCCGACGACAAGCAAGAAGGCAGCTACCCCGAGGAGTACGCGCCCAACCTCTACGGCCCCGATGTCGGAAAAGAGAACGAGAGTTACGAATCCGACGACTCCTATGACCACCCAGACGGCCCCTGGGGTTCCTCCGAGGACCACCACGAGAAGGGCTCCGATTGGTCGCTCCCAGAGAGCAGCGAGTACGAGGGCGATGAGTTCGAGTCGGACTACAGCGCACCGGTGGACGAGCCTTCCTACGGTAGCTCGTGGGGAGAAGACGGTGTCGACTACTAGGCATCTAATTTGAGGTGAAGTGGCGGAGTGTACATGTTGAGACAGTCTGAGAGGTGTGTTGATAGGATAGCAGCCAAGGAACGGGTAGAGTAATGGTAATGGTAATGGTAATTATAAGGGTAATTATAATGGATGGATAACACAATGCTGTCTCAATGGACTTGTGCAGAAGTTTCGGAGATGGTGCTGAGTCATGCACAACAGCGATCTCGGTGCGCGCCTAACAACTCTGATGGTCTTGTTGCGTGCTGTGGTGCTGAATATCTGTGTGATCAGTCCAAGAGAGAAGAGTCAAGAACAAGCAATCTGCGTTCCGACACAACTGCGCGGTATTGCTTCACCTCTCAAGCATCTCAAGCCATGCGAGCACGGCTGGCGCCCCGGGGTCGAGTATGAATTATTAACCCGAAAAGAGCAAGACAGGAGGTCCAGATCCCTAAACCTCGGATCGGGCGCTGGGCCATTTGAGATTCGGACTGCAGGCAGAACGTAGCATGAGAAAGACGAGAAGAAGTTTTGGGGGAGCGCACATCATGCCATCATAACAGAGTTGTAGAAGCGAAGAGACTGAGTATATGGCGGTAACACATTGTCTATGCGCAGGATATAGTACCCGTGGATGTGGAGGCTGAAATGGCGCCATCTGGCACATAGACAGCCTGTTACCTTACTTGTAGAACACGAAGCCCAGATATAAACCTCTCGGAACAAACTTGCAGACGAAATCGACACGATGAGGTGTTTCGCCAGATTCGCGGATCCTAGCGAGGACACCCCCCCACCCCCCCCCCCCCCCCCCCCCCCCCCCACCCACCACAAAAACACCCCCCACCACGACTCCTACCCCCCTCCACATCACCCCCACC